>NW_024121144.1:19741999-19846999 GCF_016745375.1 Pimephales promelas
ATATCAGGTTGTAATATGGTACTTTTTGATATAATATATCAAAAAGTACCATATTACAACCTGATATCCCTTATATATATATATATATATATATAAGGACACCAATTTTCTTTGTGAATGAATAATGCATCGTAAATAAATACATTTTCTTCCTTAAAATACAGGGTTTATAAGTCATGACACCCCTATGTTAGATTCCCAGAGGCACATTTTTATTTTTAAAGGCCAGTTATTTTATGGATCCAGGATACTATCCATCCTTATAAAGTTGCCTTGGCCTTTGGCATTAAAATATCCCCACATCTTCACACACACTTCACCATTCCTAGAGATTGGCATGGTTTTATTTCAGTTAGCCTAATAGCTGGTTTGATTTGAATTGAGAGATGATCTTATGGAAAGTACCCCACGTCAATCTCTATTTTTTTAATTAAGGGATTAAGATCAATATCCAAAAGATGTTTTTTTATTCCTCTTTTTAGTCAACTTTAGCATGGGTACTAACACTGTACCATTATACTAAATGATTACTGTATGCCGTATGGTATTTACATGGAATTTCAAGGTACTTCAAATAGATTATTGTGGTACATGTCTAAAAGCATGGCATTATCCAACGTATCATGTCCAATAACATTCCCAAAAACTGGGGTATAAACATGGTACGGTGTGTGTGTGTTTGTGTGTGTGTGATAGCAGGTAATAGAAAGACAATAGTGTTCTAAACTGGAGGAATGTATATGTGCCTGTGTGTGTATATATGAGAGTATATGAAAGTGAAAAAAACATTACGGTAAAACACTCTATGTGTGTGTGAAGATCAAACAGAGTGCCTGCAGACACAATCAACAGCACCTGACACCCCTCATCCTGACAGACCCTGCGCGTGTCATACTGCACTGTTAGTAAAAATCCATTACGGCCTTGTATAAGAAAGCCGCAGGGATTCTCCAATAAGACCTGTTCTTCATCCTCTCTCTCTCTTTTTCCTCGCTTCTTTCTCTTACTCTATTCAGATTAAAGTGGTACATCTGCTCTTTGTATGTGTTGATGTGGTACAGCCCTCGCTGAAGTTATTGAGCATCTCAACAGGGTAGATCTGAGAAGGTAAATGTACTCATGGCCATGCTGTTCAAAACTTTTAGGACTTTCTTTTTCTGTAGAATAAATAAGAAGATATTTTGAACAATGTTTATGCTGATCTTTTCGACAAAATGAACTTTAACAGTGACCAGCAGCTGTGGAGTGCAAAAATAAAATAAAACACCATCTGTGTTGCTGATGAAGAAAATCACCAGCCCGGAACCCAGATCCCAGCCCATTCAAAAACCCACCTCAGACATGGAGCCCGAGCCTGCCGTGATTATGGAGAGTTGAAGGAGGATATTTCCATGAGTGTCCTGCCCCTGCTGGTCTTGTCCAGCTCCAAGTCAGCTCCGGTTTCCTGCTCTGGCTTGGCAAGAGAATCCCCTGGCTTCGCCTCCAGCCACTGAGCCCATCACTTAACTCGTCGACCTGTCAGCTCCACCTTGGCTCCTCGTTGCTACGGCATTACCTGGGACCATCGTCCTTACAGCTCCACCAGGCTCCCTTGTCCCACCGGCTCTGCCTTGGTCAGATGTTGCTCTGGCTGTGCCATGGACTTCCGGGTCTTCAGGTGCGCTTCATCCCTCCACTTCTTCGGGTGCATCTGGCTTCCCTCCAGCTCTGTCTTTGTCCTTTGTCCCACCGGCTCCACCTCCGCCTTAGTCCTCTGGAACTTCACCTTGGAACATCACCTTGGAACTTCATCCAAGGCTTCACCTTGGATGGTCGCCACAGCGGCTCCGCCTTTGTCTCCAGATCCACTGGTGTCGCTTAGGCTCCATTGGCTCTCCAATGGAGCCTGGGTCTCCACTTCCATCGGCTCATTCTCAGTAAGTCGCCCCCTGGGTTTACTGGCCAAGTCTCCAACAGAGCTCTTCCCTCCTTCGAATCCACATGGGCTTTTGTCCTGGCTATGTTCTGGGTCCCCTCCTGGCTCCTGCTCTTGTCTCCTCCCTGGTTCCTGCCACCGTCATTGTCACCCTGCTCTCCTTCGGTCTCCTACCCTCCACCAGCCGCTCGTCCTCCTCCCAAGCCTCATCACTCCGCCTTAGTCCTCTGGCACTCTGGCTTCACCTTGGATGGTCGTCACAGTGGCTCCGCCTTTGTCTCCAGATCCACCGGTGTCGCTTAGGCTCCATTGGCTCTCCAGCTCCGCCTGGGTCTCCACTTCCATCGGCTCATTCTCAGTAAGTCGCCCCCTGGGCTTACTAGCCAAGTCTCCACCAGAGCTCTTCCCTACTTCGACTCCACATGGGCTTTTGTCATGGCTGTGTTCTGGGTCCCCTCCTGGTTCCTGCTCTCGTCTCCTCCCTGGCTCCTGCCACCGTCATCGCCACCCTCATCTCCTTTGGTCTCGGACCCTCCACCAGCCTCAGTCCTCTGGCACTCTGGCTTCACCTTGGATGGTCGTCACAGCGGCTCCGCCTCTGTCTCCAGATCCATCGGTGTCGCTCGGCGCTCCTTCCGCAAGGGGGTGTGACTGTAACAGCCTTCATTCTGTCCTGATTTCATTTTCATTCTGTTCCCTGTTCTGCTTTGCCTGAGTTCTTATTGCTAGTGTGCTTCTTTGGTTTCGTGATTGGATTGCACTCACATATTAGTTATTCATTTAGTTACCTTGTTAACGCTGTGTGTTTAAGCCTATAGTTTCCTCTGTTCACTGTTCAATCTCATTTATGTTGGACGTGGTTTTGTTTGATGTGTTTGATTCCTGTATTATCCTGTGTATTTTCCAAGTAAAGACTTTGTCATTGTATTTCCTGTGCCATGCGATAATTACAGCCACCAGCAACTCTTTCTTCTTCTTTTCAGCAACAATTTCTTTTGAAATCTTACAATATTGCTAATTACTAATTTGAATGCTGTCTAATTTTTCTTTTTAAACATTCACTGGACATAGCATGACAATGATCTATGCATGGAAATGTGCTTGTTTAAATGTTAAAAAACTGTGAATGTTAGCACAGTCTGTTGACTCTGTGTGACAGGGTCATTTGCAAGTCTGAAATAAAAAGTCTGCAGCTCACAAGCGTCAGATTGATAATTAATTCTCAACCGTCAATTTGTGTTCAAGGATTGCTAATTTTACATTTGTGAATAATTATCTGTACATGTTAATGTGTTTTTATTTGCGTCTCTGCACCCATGTCTACAGAATACTGTTTTCAATAATGGTTTTGAGTATAATGAATGCACCCACACAATATTTAGCATGCTTTAAAATAAATGACTACATGTTAGGTGTAAAATCAGTCATATTTGCGGGGGTCCTTGGCTACATTTCACTTAGTTATGTCATTGCAACTGGATGCACCAAATGTGGACAATAGATGCAATGTATTCCCCCCAAAATGTGAGGAAAACAAGATAAAATATGCTATTGTTCATGAGTGAACAATCTGTCAGGGTGGCAAACGTCTGCTCACCAACTGACAGTTGTCTGTTTCTATCCCACTGACTTCAGAAAAGAAGATGGAGTGATATATCGCAGGCTAACCTGACCAACTGTGACACCACAAAATGCCAGAGCCGAATTGTCTCATCACTGGAGGAGAGTGTGACGTGGTGCATCCCCAATCAAATCCCTCAATGTGTCCGACACAAACAGCTTCCAGGCGAAACAACAGAGACAATCTGGATCTGCTGAGGGATGAAGATTCTATTGGCCGAGACCTGTGCTGATTACTTTAGCACTTTCCAAACATCTCGTAAAGCATATTGTAGTCTATAAACAAACAACGCAATTAATAATTAACCTTCCCCGACCGACTTCACCCACTGAGCGCTGCTAAAGTGAACCGAGCTCTTGAGCAGAGCCAAAGTCATTTTCCACGCTTGTTGAAAATCAGTGTTAAATCACTTTAGAAATCAATAGGCATTCCAATTGCTCACCCACAACGCACATAAACGCCGGCGATATATTACACAGAAAAAAAAACATCACTGGGACTAATGAACATAAATACCGGCCGTGCAAATAATGAAGTGTGGCCGTATAAATCTGGGCCTCACATGAAAGACTGCCAAGAGAATAGACAAATATTGTCCATGTTGAAGAGGGCAGCGGAACAGATGTATTCAGCTGCTGAGCGATCGGTTGTTAGCGCGAAGCAGTTTGTGATTTACAGAGAACCCTGAAGAGTCATTGGTCTCTCATGAACTCACTAGCGAGTTACATTTAATTAAGGCGAAACTGTCAGGGAGGGACTATATTTCTCACAACCTTAAATGCAAAAGCAATGAAGTGATTACAGTTTTTTTTTTTTTTTTTTTTGATGGACGACGTGAAACATTGAACTCCGGTGACTGGGAGGATCAATTTGTGTTGAGAACAAACAGGGCCAGCTCAAAAGCCTAAATTAAGATCTATCAACACTTGTGGAAAGAAACTGGCCTTAATTGTGTTGAATGAGCACTTGTAGTGTACTTCAAATCTTAAAAGTCAAGTCATGTTTATTTATGTGGCGCTTTATACAATACAGATTGTTTCAAACAGAATCCTTGTTTCAACAGAATTAATAATGCAAACTTCATCAATTATGAGTCAAATTCTGCTGTAACGCAGCTCTAAAAAGACAATAGTGTCATAATTATACAGCTCAAGTCAGTTCAGTGCTGATTCAAATCAGTTCAATATTAGTGTTGATGTTTCAAAATTGGTCAATTATGAAACTAATTCAATTCAGCTAAAGCAGCATCTATATACAGTATATATATACACTCACCTATACTGTGTTTGGCCCCCTTTCACCTTCAGAACTGCCTTAATTCTGCCTTAATTCCACCACATCCCAAAGATGCTCTATTGGGTTGAGATCTGGTGACTGTGGGGGCCATTTTAGTACAGTGAACTCATTGTCATGTTCAAGAAACCAATTTGAAATGATTCAAGCTTTGTGACATGGTGCATTATCCTGCTGGAAGTAGCCATCAGAGGATGGGGACATGGTGGCCATAAAGGGATGGACATGGTCAGAAACAATGCTCAGGTAGGCCGTGGCATTTAAGTGATGCCCAATTGGCACTAAGGGGCCTAAAGTGTGCCAAGAAAACATCCCCCACACCATTACACCACCACCACCAGCCTGCACAGTGGTTACAAGGCATGATGGATCCATGTTCCCATTCTGTTTACGCCAAATTCTGACTCTACCATCTGAATGTCTCAACAGAAATCGAGACTCATCAGACCAGGCAACATTTTTCCAGTCTTCAACTGTCCAATTTTGGTGAGCTCTTGCAAATTGTAGCCTCTTTTTCCTATTTGTAGTAGAGATGAGTGTTACTCGGTGGGGTCTTCTGCTGTTGTAGCCCATCCGCCTCAAGGTTGTGCGTGTTGTGGCTTCACAAATGCTTTGCTGCATACCTCGGTTGTAACGAGTGGTTATTTCAGTCAAAGTTGCTCTTCTATCAGCTTGAATCAGTCGGCCCATTCTCCTCTGACCTCTAGCATCAACAAGGCATTTTCGCCCACAGGAAAGCAGAAGAGCGTCACTGAACACTCAACACGTCAAACCTTGCAAATTAGAAACAAACTGAGGCTACAATTCAGATGGGCTCAACAAAACAGCACAACAGAAGATTGGAAAAATGTTGCCTGGTCTGATGGTATAAACAACATGAAAGCATGGATCTATCCTGCCTTGTTTCAACAGTTCAGGCTGCTGGTGGTGTAATGGTGCGAATATTTTATTGGCACACTATGGGGCCCTTAGTATTAATTGACAATCATTTAAACACCACAGCTTACCTGGGTATTGTTGCTGACCATCTCCATCCCTTTATGATCACAGTGTATTATGGTTTATAACAGGCTCACAAAGCTCAAATCATCTCAAACTAGTTTCTTGAACATGACAATGTGTTCAATAAACTCAAATGACCTCCACAGTCACCAGATCTCAATCCAATAGAGGAACTTTTGGGATGCGATGGAATGGGAGATTCATATCATGGAGGTTGCGCGTCTAAGAGACTCTTAAAGTGGCCGGTGATTGTATAGTACAGTAGGTGAAAAACATTTGTGAAAAGAGTAGTATGTCCGAGTTCACAGTACTAATAAAACAGTAGATGAAAAGTACTTAGGGAAAGATGCTGAAGTGCGCATCTAATAGACACTTTACCATCCCATGAGGCCACAGGAGAGGAATGTGAATGGCAGTGAAGCAACACAACTGACGCCATTGGTCACATGTCAATGACAGCATGACAAATGTATTATGTCTGGGTTGCATTCATACTATACACTTTAATGTTATATTGATTAAATTGTTTTGTTTTTTCTTTACAAAGCACTGTACAGTCAATTTTAAGTTTCAATTTTAAGTTTCAAAAGTCTAAAAGTGTACTTTTAAGAATGCACGACTAAGAATGCCATTAATTTGGATTTCATTCAAAAATAATACACCACCTTTTCAGAAAATTTTCAATCCGATTCTCTTAGTGAAAGAAGAACGATTTCATTAAAACCTGCCTGAGAAAATTGTGCCCCTTCACGAAGGCTTGCTGATATCAGCAAAGGATGTATCCTACTTCTTTTAACTCTGCATTTCCTCCCTCCGTCTAATATGAAAATATTCTTTGAACTCTTGGTCATGCAGAAAAATATAGCGCTGAAAATTACACCACTGCCAGTACAGGAGCCCTCCGCCTCTCTCACCACCAATTATCCCTCTTCCTTAACATGTTTTGATTCAAACCCCCAAAAAAAGAAAAAAAAAAAAAATCCCACCAGGAAACATTGAAAGCTACTGCATTAGATCACTGTGCCATAATCACTTAAGCTCATTTCATAGCTGGTTTCGTCCTTTGTGTACTAATTGGAAGTGGCTGTCATGTGCAAAAAAGCGATTTGTTTAGATTTACGGCGGGAGACAACAGCCCGCGCGTCTGTGACGCCCAATAATTAGCCCAGAAGTGGCACTAGTGCCTGCGATAATCTGCCTGCGCTGTCAGCAAAAGCTTTGACGCCATTTCGTGATAGTCATCGCACCTGAAACGTGTTAATTCAGTTAAAAAGTTGCTGATCTAAAAAAGGCAGATCTGATAAGATGTGAAAAAATATGTCCTTAATTTGTGACATTACATAAAAACATTAATTTTGTTGTTCTATTAACAAGTGGAGTGTATTAGACAGTATTAGTAAGTCAACACGCATGTATAATACAATCTGCAGGATGTGCCCTAACAAGTGAACCATTACAAACTAATAAGAGACATGATTAAGAGCAACTCTGCAGGAAAATAAATTATAAAGCCGCTCTGTTGTAAATGGGCCATAGAGAATTGCCCTGTACAAAGGATACTGGGATAAACGTATATGCGAGACCTGGTCCATTTCACAGCAATATCTGCCGTGTTTAATTGGGCAGCAATGCCAATGTTATGCTTGAAAGCCAAGTTGGGTCACTCAAAATTTCTCAGGAGGAACAGAGTATGGCATAATGAAAGTGCAACAGTTTTGGATGGGGATTGAGCAATAGATCATAAAATACATTGAAAACAAATATTTGGTGAAGAAAAAATTATTTCAATGGTCCACTTTAGACATTCTACTAATAATAAGTATATTTGCAACTACGTCAACTAAAATCTCATTAGAGTATTAGTAGACTGTCTGCTTAAAATTTGCTAACACTTTATTTTGACGCTCCCAAAAAAACATTTTACTGACTATTAATAACTTTGCAAAAACATGTAAACTTATTGTACTATCCTAACCTGCAGTTGACTATAGTCAACTAATAATCTAATGAGAGTTATTTGGCACGGAATTGCAAAGTGTAAGCAATAAGGATAAGTATCGGCTGAAGGGCGTTAGAAACGGCTGAAGAAACCCCTTCAGCCGTTACTTATTCAAAATACAGCACTTGCCTCGAGTACCTTATTGCTTTTATAAAACGGTTGCCACACAATATTAAAGTAAAAAAAAACAATATATTAGTGCAACTTTCTTGAAGTAAAATCACTTCAAGAAAGCCTTCCTTCTGCTAGAAAAAATAGTCCCTGAGCGTGAACAGTAGGGCTGGGGTAAACGATTATTAACTAAACGATTAGTTGGGCGATTATTTTATCGATTAGTCGACTAATCTAATGACTAATTGGACGACTAATATAAAGAATATTTTTTCTGCTGCTCAATTAATAAAAAAAACAATATCTCAAATAATTACTGGCATACTGAATCAAGATTCTATAAGCTGGCTAACGTTAGTCTAATGTTATGTATTTGAACACCATCATTATAACTCTACAACCGCCAAAACCGTGTTATTAAAATATTTTTTACAAACATTTTTTATCATAGAGAATGTTTAAATATTAATATCAGCTGAGGAGGGAAACGGAGGAGTTAGTGGTGCGATCGGAGTCTGCTACTACTGGAGATGAATCGGGAGAGGTTTGTGCACCTACTGAGCAGAGCGCGTGCTGACACGGAGTAAAGCCTTGTTTATACTCGACACGTCCGCACGAGCGCGAATGTGCGCACGGCAAAAATGACGCGTTGGGTGCGCAAGACCAGGAAGACTGTGGCTGGCTGTGTGTACGCCTTTTTTTGTAACAGCGCGCCCGGCGCCACGTCCGGAAGCGACTTCAAGCCGAATCTGCCCGAGCTTGTACGTCTCACCACACCGGCACCCAGTTTGCGCATCTAAATTGCAATTTTCTTTAGGGATGCACCGATACCACTTTTTTGGAAAACGAGTACGAGTACTTGCATTTTAGTACTCGCCGATACCGATACCGAGTACTTAATAAAAAAACAAAAAAAACATGATTTAAATATTTTTATATACGGGTTTTTAGGTCCTTGATTAAATTACTTGGGTAACACTTTATTTCGATAGTCCACTTTACTAACTATAAGTAACTTTTCAATTACATGTCAACTAACTGTCATTAGAGTATTAGTAGACCAGAGTATTAGTATGATCAGCTTAATATCTGATAACACTTTATTTATTTGGTCCCCCAACAGACATTCAACTGACTAGAAGTAACTTGGCGACTACAAGTAAACTTATTCTCCTAATCCAAAGCCATTCACTTTGAAATTGTTCCACACCAGTGATGCACGGGTTGATCCAAAATGAGCGGGTGCCTGCGCCGCGGTCACCCACGGTTACCCGCAGTTACGGGTCATCCAAACATATTTTTAATGATATTCGGGTCGCGGTCGGTCAGGTCGTTTGGAAAAAAATGCCAATTAAACCTTTGTATTTACATAGTACTAGATAGAATTTTCTATGAAATATATAGGCCGAATTTATTTATTGGCTGAATAACTGGCACGAAGATGACACACAAGCTCAGTCTAAACAGTTCTCAGTTCTGTACTGGTGTGATCCGAGAACCGCTGTACCTCTGCGTTCGTTACTATACGCGGATGCGCAGTATCAGCAGTATCAACAACATGTCTCAGTTCAGTGAACTGTTAGAGTTACTGGAGTAAAATATAATTCGGGATATTGGTTTATTTCAACTCGGAGGGACTGTCAGGCATGTCTGAAAGTGAGTAACTGTAGTAACTTGTGGATCAGCACTGACGCAAGACGTGAACTGATGCGAATGATTCAGTTCGATTTAGCGCACTGGTTCGACCGGTTCATTAAAAAGAACCGATTCGTTCACGAACCGGCCATGTCTATGATCACTAGTCTGCAGAGAGATGGAGGCGGCAAGAGAAAAGGTGAAGACTGGGGAGTGGAAGCTCCGCAAATACACAAATAGAAAGAGTAAGTGTGGGAGACATTTACCGAAATAATGAAAGATGATGACCAAAGTGCTGCCTTTGTTATATGTAGGCTACGTCTTCTTGCGATGCTGTGTTGTTACACGTTATGGCCCAATGACGCTACGATGAGCATGTACTACTTTTAAAAAATACGGTCAGGAAGAGGGTCGGGTACAATATTTTCTTACTTTTTTTGCGGTCCGAGTAGCGGGCGGGTAGTTGAAAACGTTGGTAGTGTGCGGGTTGTTTATACATTGACCCGCGCATCACTGTTCCACACGGCTGACATGTCTCCCCATCTCCCCGCTCTGAGCTGCAGCCGGAGCCTGGGGGTGGGCACTCGGCGCCTGTGATTAACCCATTTCTCAGAACATGGTATCGGTCCCCGGTATCGGGGGACTTTTAACGAGTACGAGTACTTTAGAAAATGTGGTATCGAGGCCGATACCAGATACCGGTATCGGTATCGGTGCATCCCTAATTTTCTTTTCTTAAGGGTTTGTTTACTGTGTGTGATTCATTTAATGGATAGCACATTCACTTCAAGTTGTCTTCCTCCTCTATTCTGAAATGTTTCGGTCTCCCACGTGTGTGTGGCAAGCTGTACCGCCGGGAACATGCAAAAAATAAATAAATAAAGAAGCGTCGACGCAAAAATATGACGTCGACGCAATTTTGACGTCGAATAATCGACGTCATCGACGCGCCGCTATAGCACTAGTGAAGAGCAACAATGTTCCAATGTGTAAAATGCATGAAAGCTCAAATAAAAACAACATAGAACCGCAGTGCAGGTGAAGCGGTCATAGCCGTGTTTTATCGTGAATAAAGCACAGCTCTTGACCAATCAGAATCAAGGATTCAAAAATATATTATAAAACAGTTAGTTCCAATCCTTGATTCTGATTGGTCAATAGCTGTGCTTTATTCATGATAAAACACGGCTATGACCGCTTCACCCAACGGTTCAATTGATCACTGTGCAACGCAGTTCCTATGTTGTTTTTATTTGAGATTATGCGTATTACACACTGGAACGTTGTTGCGGTTCATGGTCAGGGACTATTTTTTATCCAGCGCAAGGAAGGCTTTTAGTGATTTTACCTCATGAAAGTTGCACTAATACATATTTTTTTTTTACTTTAATATTTGCATTGTGTGGTAACCATTTTATGAAAGCAATAAGGTACTCGAGGCAAATGCTGTATCGAGAATAAGTAACGGCTGAAGGGGTTACTCCGCCTCGCGTTGTGCCTAACAACCCCCATCAGCCATTATTTGTTTACGATACAGCACAGCCTCTCATACCTTATTGCTTACGTAATGTTGGGAAAAGTTACTTTTAAAAGTAATGCCTTACAATTTTGGGTAACTCCGTAAAAAGTAACGAATTGCATTACTTAGTAACTTTTTATGGAAAGTAGTGGATTATGTTACTTTTGTGTTACTTTTTTCACACCTGGGCTGGGTTTGCGTGTTCGTTTTTTTAATGACAAAAAAACGTAATGTTCTATTTTTGGCAAATTAAAGGCCCTGTTACACCACAAGTGAAATAAATAAGTCTCAGGCCGTGTGTCCACCAAAGTGTTTTTTCCATGCGCCTGGCGTATTTTTTCAATTGTTCTCAACGGGAGCGCCGCGTTTTTAAATGCCATGAGCGTAACGAGGTGCCCAGCGTTTTTTACTGGTCGCCGAGATAAAACACAGCGCTCATCACTGTCACTTTTTAAACAGCCATCCAATCGCAATGGAGAAGGGGCGGGACTAAACCACACTGACCAACTGTCACAATATTCTTTCTGTACAACGACATCAACCAACAGAGCTAACCGAACAAACTGTGCTGCGGATATTCTGTATCATAGCAACGAAACGTCTCAACGGAAAAAAAATGCTGCGCTGACAAAACGCTCTCAAGCGCCAAAAGCACGGCCTTTTCAGCAGTGCGTCTGGCGTTTTCAGCGGGCTAAAAACGTTTTGGTGGACACACGGCCTCAAGCTGAAGGAAATGCAAATTCACGTTTGTACTGTAGAGGGCGCTGCTCAAACACAGAACACAACTTGTAAGTATGTCTTAGCACTTGTAGTTGTTTTCTTCTATTAAGAGTTCTGATTATAAGCTTTATGTAGTTGCTATGATATTGATGTAGTGTTTACCTTAGCTTTGTAAGACTTGGAATATATTTAACATGTTTAGACACCTAATTTAAACATTAAGTTTGTGATGACATGCCCGTCACTATGTTCAGTGTAACCATTCCTCAAACTTCTTGTGCTTGTGGCCTTGGACGTAAAGCGACATCTCTGTCCTCATTGGGTTGAGTTGCTGTTGCTCTCCTTTTAGTTTTTTTTTTACCTGCACTGTCAAGAAATGGTCTAGTAATAACAAGAACTGACAAGTAATTATACACAGAACTCTCCTCATTCGTCTCCAATTATCCCTCAACACCTTAAGCTCAGACCAATTATTCCAAATTGTGCTGCTTTGTCTCAAATTTTCTTGTCTTATTTTGGAGAGGAAAGGTGTTCATTAGTGTTAATCGGACGTATGTTTGTGCACTGGTCAATCGAATGAATTTAGTTTAAACTCTTGCTAATAAAATAAAATAAAATGTCGATAATGTTGCTCTTAAAGTGCTCCTATCATGATTTTCAGATATTACAATTGATGTGTTGTAGTGTTTGTTAATGTAAAAGGTCTGCAAAGTTTCAAAGATTATGGAGTTATTGTCTCCCAAAAGAAAGAAGCTTTCTTAACTCCCTTGAAA
The DNA here is from genome assembly GCF_016745375.1 of Pimephales promelas. Next base: position 19,754,588 of record NW_024121144.1, read on the forward strand.
TGAGTTGTCAGTCATTCCAGTCTTGATTCCTGCTCGAACCTACGTAGGCTTGTAACAAATGTGCAAAATTACAGCCTATATACTCTTCATTGTCTGCCTGAGAACATTGTCTACTTTGACCCTCAAACACTGTATAGCTGAGATTGGAAGAGTTCGCTTTGACGACATGTCAAGAAGGCACTGTTTTCTGTGTTACAAAAGAAAATCTACTTTGATGCATTTCCAAAGGATGAGGAGGACTCGCTCGATAAAACTTGATAAAACCGACAAAATCATTACTGTTCATGTCACTGTGTATCAGATGCTGAAGAGGAGCTGGAATTCAGATATGCTAATGAACAGCGTGTATCCAACACATGCTGTAAGTGGTAGACCAATCACAACAGGCTGAGCCGTCTGACCAATCAGAGCAGAGTAGACCAATCACAACAGGCTGAGCCGTCTGACCAATCAGAGCAGAGTAGACCAATCACAACAGACTGAGCCATCTGACCAATCAGAGAGCAGAGACAACAGTCTGGGTCGTCTGACCAATCAGAGCGGAGTAGACCAATCACAACAGTCTGGTTCATCTGACTAATCAGAGCAGAGTAGACCAATCACAACAGACTGGACCGTCTGACCAATCAGAGCAGAGTAGACCAATCACAACATACTGGGCCATCTGACCAATCAGAGCAGAGTAGACCAATCACAACAGACTGGGCCATCTGACCAATCAGAGCAGAGTAGACCAATCATAACAGACTGGGCCATCTGACCAATCAGAGAAGAGTAGACCAATCAGAAAAGACTGAGCCATCTGACCAATCAGAGAGCAGAGACAACAGTCTGGTTCATCTGACCAATCAGAGCAGAGTAGATCAATCACAACAGACTGGACCATCTGACCAATCAGAACAGAGTAGACCAATCACAACAGACTGGGTCATCTGACCAATCAGAGCCGAGTAGCCCAATCAAAACAGACTGGGCCATCTGACCAATCAGAGAAGAGTATGTAAACCTGTTGTAGGAGAAAACAAAATAAGAGCCTTTAAAATCGCACAACATGGACCCTTTAAGAAAAACAGCATATCTTAAAGGTATAGCGGAGGATTTTCTTTTTCCGGGTGGGTAGTCTATACTATTGGTCCACCTAAGTGTCAATCATTCTGGTGATATGTTTACGTAAGGCCGTCGTAGGCTACGTGCTCATCCCTATGTAGTTTTTGCTTTCAGGTGTATTATGTCGGAGTTACGGTTTCAGCCATTCCTTTGAAAAAGGCTGAGGGTCGAAAGAGAAAAAAATTATACGAAGTGTATGATAAGAAGAAAGAAGAGAAAGGCCACATAATATAGAAACAAGACCAGAGTGATTTTGGGTGAATATCACACGCTGGCGTGCGCTAAAAGCACAGGTTGGGCTTCTCACTGATGCCGCAGTCGCGAAGAATCTGCTAGACGGGTAAAGTTTGTCAAAATCACTAGTTAAAGTTAAATGCAAGCTACAATGCTAGCCCTGGCACGAGCCATGCACCGCATAGACACGGTAAACATCTCAATTTGTCTAAAGTAGCCTTTTGACCAAAATGGTAAATGGTATCATGCTGAAATATTCTAAAATCTTGTGTGTTCATATTCTAAAACCTTGCGTGTTTATTATTACACAAATGCAACAAGCTACTTCTCCATATGCAACTATGTATAAAAATAACGTATTAACAATGAGAGATATTAGGTTAAGGACCAACGTAATAGCACTGCTTATATGTTGCTATGTAACGTAATTGCGATTTGCAAAATAGTTTCCTCAGAACGTATTTCGTGTGATACAGGGTTGCACATACCATGTCTTGAGTCCTCGGTCACTCAATCGATCAGTATAATAAGTAAATAAAACACGGAAGGGCATTTGACATGTTGTTTTTTTTATGAATATTTTTGAGTTAGTTTAGAATTTGCAACATAATTGTGTAAGGCGTAATAGACGTTCCCTCTCGGGAGCAAGAGTGTTGTGTTTGTGCATGTGCATTTTTTTCATGTGCAAAAAATTGGAGAGGGCGGGTCTTCTCTAAAATTCGGAAAGATCCTCCGCTATACCTTTAATGTTTTAAAGGTTTTAAAAGTACAAATATTTAATTTATGTCATAAATAGTTGAATCCCCCATCAATGCAGATCTGTGACCAGTTTCATCTTTCTCTTACAAAGGTTACGATGTGAAGCTGTGACAGGAATATCGGTCCAAGATTAGTGTAAAATACATCTACGTCGAAGGAGCCGAATAAGACAACTTAATTTCCCTTGTGAGCATCCATTTTGTTTTCCCTTTCTTTAACTCTCTCTTTCTCTACCTGCTGGATTATTAGATAGAAAAAGCGACACAGCAAAACACTGGCTTCTATTTATGAATTCCCAATCTAAATGTCACTGTGACCCACTGTAGCGCTGGGCTGTGGGCAGGCAAACACCGCTGAGCGGCTGTTTCACGCCGACTGCCGAATCTCCTCAGGATCTCGTCTGAGTGAGCAGGAAATGACAGCGAACACGATGCTGGTGACCTCGGAGGGGTCAGCTCCGACTCGTCCAACAGATTGTCTCTGACACGACACACACATATATATATATACATTCACAGGCTCAAGCCAGAAATGCAGCTTCTCAGTGTGAGACACGTTATCATAAGCGCTCTGAATGAAGGGTATAAAATGGAGCCACATTTTGACTTAATGCACAATGCCTTGGCCGAACAAATAATGCAAATAGTGAGGGACTGAAATAGTAAGGACTGAACATTCAGAAATAACTTACTGTGAACACATTTTTTTGTCACATTCTTAAAGGTGGGGTTTGACCATTTTTTCAAAATCACTTGAAATCCTATTCCTAACCCTCTTACAGCCACTGAGTTAGAAGCACTGAAATGAAAATGAAGCAATTTAATCATGTGTGGACCAGGCAGGACTCAAAAACCTCCAGCCAATCATTTCCAAGACCACCTAGAACCATTGGACTGTAAGTGCATCAATCATACGCCCCTCCCCCCACGCGTGTGTTCGTTCGTGCGCAGTGCAAGTTGCCCCAATACAGAGTAAGTGCATGATTGCGTAACACAGTCTCATCCCAAAAAGTCATATAACTGACGTTTTGGGACGTATTTTGACCATACGTCAATATCCGCCTTTTTAGGGCCCCCTTAAACGTCGGTAGATGGCGATCCCGGGCCGTCATACAACTGACGCTTTACCTTTAACGTCAGTTAGGTGACGGGTTAGGTTTAGGTATGGGGTAGAGTTAGGATCCCATAACCTCATCTACCGACGTTTAAGGGGGCCCTAAAAAGGCGAAAATTGACGTATGGTCAAAAGACGTCCCAAAACGTCAGTTATATGACGTCTTGGGATGAGACCAGGTTGGATTGCGCGTCCATGTTCTTCGAATGGGTGGAGTCAAGGCCAGCGCTAGGTAGGAACTTTTGAGTTGTGTATTTTCAAAATGTGCCGGCCGTTTTGCAAATTCCATACCCTATAAGGCCGGATTCACATATAGCGCCTAAAAACGTGTAGAAAATGCTGAGCGCGCCGCATTCTCCTTATCCCAAAGCGCTAGGGATGGTTCTTGTCACGTGACCTACTGTGCGCTTATGGTGCGCTTGCGGCATTCTGAAAAGTTGAGATGTGCACCGCGACCTCGTCGCCTACATCATGAGCGCGCATACCGCACGCCTACATTTGAAATAACGAACTGGAGCGCGCAAAAGACGCGATATGTGAACAGGCCCTAAGTCACTACATTGTAAAGGCCAATTTATACTTCTGCGTAGGGTGCGCGCAGTAGGTACGGCGTAGCATACGCACAGACGCGTCCCATACCACGTACCCTTCGCCGTAGCCTGACGTGCAACTACATGTAAACGTCATGACGACGTGGACCGCAAGATTGGAGATTGGCCGGTTTGGTAGCATTAAGCTCCAACATGATCCGCGCTCTTTCAGTCGCTATTGCTTGTAGTAACCTACCCGTGAGGAATCTAAACACAGTGGAACATTAAAACCCTCCGCCGCCAACTAGCGTTTCGGAGCTGTGCTGCAGTGCAACCAAGACCTGAACGCAGAAGTATAAATGCTCACGACGGCGTCGCTTACGTGCGTAGCCAACGGCGTTCACTACGGCGTACCCTCGACGCAGAAGTATAAATTGGCCTTAAGACTTTCTTTTTTTACTGTCCAAAAAAGGGAAAAACGTAAATTGTGACTTTTGAGTAATTTCTGTCACATTTGGACTTTATACCTCATAATTGGAACTTCATAGGCATGATCATCTATCTTTTTTTATCCATTTTTTTCGACACTATTTTTTGTAATTCCGAATTTATATCTCACAATGGGTTTGTATTAAAGAATTTTTTGTGCATTTGCGACCGATAATTTTGTTTTCACAATTTTCACAAAGTAGATTAAGATAATTTAATCTTTACATATGGTAAAGAGTCTTATTCACTCTTTACCATATGACTTTCTCTATATTTTTAATTATTGTTACATTATGACTTTATTTTCGGATGTGATCTCATAATTTCAACTTTGTATCTCAAAATTTATTTATTTCCAAGTATGGGGTTTTGTGCCTTTTCCCTTGAGTTTGCAACTTACTATTTTAGTAGTTCTCACTTTATATCATACAATATGATTATATTTCTGAACTATGAGAGTTTCTTAATAAAGTAATGCGACTTTGTTTCAAAATTTTGACCAAACATTCATAATTTATACATTTCTCGCATCACTCCACACCAAATAACTTTAATATTCTCATAATATCGCCCATAATTTTTCATAATAGGGCTTCTCATATATTCGCTATTTTAAAGTTTTCATATTTGCGACCTTCTGCATCATAATTTCAACAACTGTCTTCTAATTACTATGTAATAACTTGTAATAACTATGTAATTCACAATTGTGACTATTGTAAATTTGACTTTACATTTCAGAATATGGGTTTATAATCGCAACTTTTTGTATTTGCGACAGATAATTTCAAGTTTATTTCACACCGCGACTATTTACTTCTCTTACAAATGCGAATTTAGGTCTTAAAATTCCTATTATGGGACAATATGACAATGTGAATGTGTTCAAATAAATGAAAAAGGCAACTTGATTCTATATGCTATATGGACCACAAAGTTGCAAGCTCTCAATTCTCCAGAAAGTAACCTAGAGATTCAACAGCCAAACTAAGAAGGTGTTCGTCCACATCCAAACTTGGTATTACAGCGCAGCTCACCGAGAAAATGGTCGCCCACCAAAACAAGTGTGGCTTTGAGAAACATACGTCTCTGTGACAGTGGGAGTTACATGGGCTTTTGATTTATTTCGAGAGCCTACTTAAGCAATGCAGGCACCAGAACACAAGCATTCAGCTGGAGGCCAAGGAAGCATTGAAAATATCAATCGTACACTGCGCTGCCACTTAAACTTTATCGCCATCCATATTTTAGCCAGTTAGGGAACATTAGAGAAGTGAAACAAAACCCCTGTTGTTCTTCAGGCTCGGCGTGGACCGAGGACAGACCGGACACTCCTGGGAGAGCGGCCAGTTCTTGCGCCTTTAAGCCATAAAAGAGCGTGTGACTTATGAACGTCTGGTGTTAAAGAAAGATGGAGAAAGAGAAAAGGAGATCGATATTTAGGTTGATGCAGTTGGCAGCCTTCAAACGTGGCAGCTGGAGACAGGGCCTTGGACACTGGTGGGTGGGGGGGGGGGGATGGTGTCAAATTTACAATGCTGAAAGCCACGAAAATCCCCATAAACCATTGAAGCCCATTGTATTACACCCTCCCACCGCATTCCTCTTTAAAAATAAAGGTGACGGGAGGATGAAGCTCAGAGCACAATAGCTAAAAGGAGAAATAGCCAGAGCTTTAAATATATCGCTCTGCAGGGACAAAACTGTTGAGCCGAGGACCTCCGCAAACAGCGAGACGCATAGTCCTTCAGGAGCGTATCTGGGAGGACGTGTCACAGAGAATTAATAAAACTGTCTTAAGCCGTTCAACTTTAATTAAGAGCCGGAGGGGTCTGGGAAGTGAGTTTTAAAGTGAAATGATAGTCGTAGTCCAGCCCAGACCTTAGCCTAACCCCAAGGACGGCCTTCGCCGAAGATGCATTCTGACATGCAAATAAAACCGCCAGTCGAAGGGCATGTTTGACGCTCCTGACAGAATCCGGTATGAGGTTTTAAAAGTAGCTTGGTCTCTCTCTTAAGACGATTTTCCACAGTCAAACTCGCTTAGATGGACCAAGCTGCGTTTCTTTAGCGTGTGCCGTATTGCAACGCCACTATTTTTAGAACAGCTGATGTATTTATTATTTTAAGCAATGAGACAACCATCAAAGATCATAAATACCAACCTCCCACTTCTTTACAAATGCCAAAGTATCACGTGTTAAAGGACCAATTTACCCAAAAATGATCGACTGTCATCATTTGCTCAACCTTATGCTTTTGAAAACCCGTACGTACTTTCGTTCTTCTGAGCAACACAAAAGGAGACATTTTGAAGAATGTGCTGGTCGCACTTTTACACACAACACTGTTAGACCTTACCAGATTTTTTACAGTAAAATACTGGCAAAATTTAGTAAAATTTACTGTAAAAATGCACTAAAACTAATAAGTTGTATTTTTTAGTTAACTTGAGTTTTAGTGCATTTTAAAGTAAATTACTGGCAACAGTGTTGCCAGTATTTTACTGTAAAAAACCTGGTAAGGTCTAACAGTGAAGCTTTGAAAAGGACACAAAAAAAGTAGTCGAAGAGACTCATATGGCAGCTTTTCGTGACATTCCGATAAAAATGTAAGTCATTATTCACTGGAAACTTTGATCTTAGCTCTTCTAGCTAGTCAAACGTTTGAAATTATAATGTATTTGATCAAACAATAAACTTCATTTTCTTCTTAATTATTCCAACCCTTCGCCCAGTAGTGTACAATCATTTGAATTGGACCTTATCAATTCATTGTTTTATTGGTAACACTTTATTTTAGGGTTTAATTCTCGCTATTAACTTTCGTAGCATGCATATTACTAGCATATTAGCTGTTTATTAGTACTTTTTCTACATCCCCCAATACCTAAACTTAACAACTACCTTACTAACTATTAATAAGCAGGAATTAGGAGTTTATTGAGGCCTTTATTGGCCCCATGCTAAAGTGATACCGCTTGATCTAATTCACAGAATTTATTTAAACAATTGATTGATGAATAAAGTGACCAGCACATTATTCGAACACAGGTTTGATTAGAATAACATGAGGGTAAATAGTGAGGGAATTTTCATATTATTTAAGAACCTGATAGATTCATTCTTCAAGTCTCACGACGCCGTAGACGAGGGCGAGAGGACAGGGAGAGGTAAAGAGATAGAGAGAGGGTTGTTTTTCGTCCTCGCGACAGTAATGTCATCTCCCTGAGGACTCGGAGGCAGTTGCAGACTGCCTTCTCTTGCCTGCAGCTTCCCAGCTGAGACGAGCCAGACAGACAGACGCGGGTCGATAATAACGGCACAAGCTACTCTCTTCCGGAACGGCAAGCTACGACTCTGAGAAACGCTTTAGGAAAGACACAGAAAACCAGGGGAAGTGGTTAACATGTGAGAAGACTGTGGGGAAACAGCCTTAGGAGAGAGAACACATCTGTGAGGAGCAGTGACTTCACCAAACATCTCAACCCATCCCGGACGCCCTTCTTTATGGGAGCTTGTTTCCGCCATGGAATCAAAAAATAAATAAGGTCATTGAAACTTTATCCCCACATTTTGACTTTTTTCTCATCATTTCACAATCGGAACTTTTTTTTTCCTCTGAATTTTGGGTTTGCGTCTCACAGTTTGTAATTTTTCTTGAAATACAGAGTTCACACCTCAAAATTTTGGGCTTTTTTTTTCTTTAAAGTTTACATCTTACAATTTTTTCCTCAAATTCCTGACTTTTTTCCAAGCAATTCTCAATTTGCAGCTTCTCAGAATTCAGTTTACATCAGACTTTTTCTTAAAATTCAGAACTTTCCCCTTAAAATCAGACTTTTTCTTCAGAATTTTGAGTTTACATCTCACAATTCTGACTTTTTTTCTCCGAAATTTGAGTTTACACACCAAATTTGGACTTTTTCATCGGAATTCCGATTTTTTTCTCAGAATTCAGAGTTTACATCTCACAATTTTAATTTTTTTTTCTTAAAATTCAGACCTTTCCACTTAAAATCAGACTTTTTCTCAGAAATCTGAGTTTATAGTTTTTCTCGATTGTTTACACACATTTCCTGCCTCATACTCTCAGAACTCTACACACAAATCTAAAAACACACACACAATGGGCAAAACCCCTCAATTCTAGTGCAAAATGAAACTTTACAATCAAAACAATGTTATATATTCTCAAAATGTTATTTTGTTTTCAAATGACACACACAAACCATTATATGAATAGACATTTATAAGAACCAGTTGAACACTGATGTGCTCAATGGAAAACACTTCTTCTCCATTCATCATAATGACTTGGGCCTTTTTTGTTCAGTGTTACACTTACTACAGACATTGCATACATAGGTGTGTTGTAAAATATTTGAGAATATTGTTTTTATACCCAGAACACACAAATTCACGGCAACAAATATATTTTATTTTTCCCACAAAAACAATGGGAGATAGATTGCACATTTCATACACCCAAACCAACACAAAGTTGCACATACAGTGGTCTACATACAAAACAACGGAAAAAAAAAATGTTTAAAAAAAAATAATAATAATAAATATCTATGCTGCATCCTCTCTTCGGGTTTTGGTATTTTATGCTAAAGCTCTGATTGCTAATTGTAAAACTGTGTGACGGGTGTTTGCCCATGTGACGAGTCAGTGTGAATATTTGAATGTTTTCCTCGTGAAAACAAGAGATATTCTGCATGAAAATTGTGCCAAATGCAGAGAATTTGTGTGTAGCGTTTTGAAAAAACGCGTTTTAGAACTGCAATTTGAGTGTAAAGCAGGAATTGTGCTTGTAGTTCAGCAGAATTGGTTCAGGGGGTTGGTAAATGTTGTGGTCATTGTGTCTCAAGTACCAGAATTTGTGTGTAAACAATTGAGAAAAACGGAAAATCTCTAAAGTTCGGAGTTTACATTTCCTGATTCAGATTTCTTTCTCGGAATTTTTACTTTTTATCAGAATTCCATTTACACCAAAATTTGTACTTCTTGCAATTTACTTCTTGAGTTTACATCTCAAAATTTTGACTTGTTCATCGGAATTCAGATTTTTTTTTCTCAGAATTTAGATTTACATTCACAATTTTTTACTTTTTCTCAAAATTCAAACCTTTCCCCTTAAAATCAGTCTTTTTCTTCAGAATTTTGAGTTTACATCTCACAATTCTGACTTTTATTCTCAGAAATATGAGTTTAAATCTCTAAATTTTGACTTTTTCATCGCAATTCTGACTTTTTTTCTCTGACTTCTGAGTTTACATCTCATAAATTCAGATTTCTTTCTCAGAATTTCTATTTACATCTCAGAATTCTTACTTTTTCTCAGTAGTCCATTTACACCAAAATGTGTACTTCTTGCAATTTGGACTTTTGTCTCGGAATTCAGAGTTTACATCTCACAATTTTGACTTTTCCTTAAAATTCAGACCTTTCCCCTTAAAATCAGACTTTTTCTTCAGAAATTTGAGTTTTTCTGATGTTTTTCTGACAATTCTGACTTTTTTCTCAGAAATTTGAGTTTACATCTCTATTTTTTACTTTTTCGTCGTAATGCAGATTTTTTCTCTGACTTCTGAGTTTACATTTCGTAATTCAGATTTCTTTCTCAGAATTTCTATTTACATCTCAGAAATTTACACTTCTTGCAATTTGGACTTTTGTCTCGGAATTCAGAGTTTACATCTCACAATTTTTACTTTTTCTTGGAATGCAGAGTTTTATTCTTGCAATTTTGACATTTCTGATCAGAATGGCATTTTTATACCTCACACTTGCCCATTAACATCTCACGATTCTGACGTATTTTTATATAAATAAATATAGAAAACAATGTCTAAATTGTGTGGCGAAAATAAGCTTCCAAAAAGAAAGGGCAAAAATATAAAAGAAATAAGTCTTTGTATGTAAATGGTCTGAAATTCCATACTACACGCAGTACTCTACACACCTGTGAGTCTGCGATTAGGAAAAGTAACAGTTCCCTCCAGACACCTGCTCCAAAACACTGGCAACAACTCTCAACAGAATGAAAGGGGAAAATGAGGGTGACTTTGGACCCATTATGAGCAATGCTCAATCCCTGCTGGGAAAGATTTGGCCTGATATTTTTACATAGCAATTACCACGTTTTTCTTCTCTTTCATTCTTTCTGTCCAGTGCTGTCATGTGATATTGATGGCTCAGCCTAGCGTGGTTTAAATCAGACGTATATCAGGCTCAATCTGGTGAAAACACATGGTGATGGTTTTGATTCAACTCTAATAGAAACTTAATACGTTCATGAATGACAAACAAGATGCCACCTGATCTCTGGCGGTGGGAAAAGAAGCCACATCCAATGCAACACTGAAATTGCGAAACTCACTGAGACTCTTTCTTTATTCAGGATTTGCCCTTTCTATCATTTTGCCGGCACATACCTTGAAGATTTTAAACATATTTACAGATTTACCATGTATAGGATGATGATGCAGCATCCATTATATTATTATGGGTCATAAATTGAATCATTGCCCAAATTCACAAACCATGCCCAGGGGTAAGATGACCCCGCATTCAAGGTAAACTTAAACCAGCTGCCATCGGATTGATGTTTGCAGAGCATGTAACATTTCTGAAAAGGTTAATATTTTAGCATTTTGAAGTTTGCAATAATGTGCAATGTTCAATGCATCAAGTATTACATCAAATATTCTACATCAAGTAAATTGACCATTTATTTGAAAAAAAAAAATAGACAAATAAGGTCAGATAATTACAATAAATTATTACAGGGAAGTGAGGAAATCATAATATTTATTGCTAGTAAAATCTAAAAACATTTAAAATAAATAAATGAGGTGCAAAAAATTAATTTAAAAATAAAAAATATATATTTTACAATAACATTAACATTATTAATAACATTAACAATTTTTATAATTTATTTCTTAAATCATTTTAAAATATTATAATGTATATTTAAAAAAATAATTATTTGTTTATTTATTTAATTGTTTAAATATTACTTAATTCATTGTATTTATAAATAATTACAATTAATTATTACATGGACGTGAGGAAATCATAATATTTATTGCTAGTAAAATCTAAAAATATTTTAAATAAATAAATGTTATAAATAAATAAATAACATTAACATTATTAATAACATTAACAATATTTATAATTTATTTCTTAGATAATTTTAAATATTATAATTTAGATTTAAAAAACAATTATTTATTTATTTATTTAATTGTTTAAATATTAATTTATTCATTAATTGTATTTATAAATAATTACAATGAATTATTACATGGACGTGAGGAAATCATTATATTTATTGCTAGTAAAATCTAAAAACATTTTAAATGAATAAATGATGTGCAAAAAATAAAAAAAAATATATATTTTACAATAACATTAACATTATGAATAAAATTAACAATATTTATTATTTTTTTCTTAGATACATTTAAAATATTATAATGTATATTTAAAAAACAACAACTATAAAATAAAGAAGAAGAGGGGATGTTTTATTCCCTAAAAAAAAATGTTATCATATCTTCAAACGTTAAATGTAGCCATAACTAGCATTGTATTTTAACATTTGCCATACTCTCCATCTTTGCTTCTGGTTTTTTGGACTGAGTGGAAATTGAGTTTGTTTAACGATCGCGTTTAATGAGCCTCTGAATGTTTTTTATGCTTTATTATAACACAGATTTTTATCGTTTGGTTGGAAGAGATTGATACTCGTGTGTAAAATCCAATGAAACTTTACCTTCTTATTCATTTTTATTTCCCATTTTAGTTTATATTTTATGCTGCATATGTTGCAGGCAGCGAAATGCCAATGGTCCATTGGCATTTAACAACAGTTTTAATTGGCCGCTTCGAAATCCCCCCTCACTGCGGGACGATTTAGTGGGAATATTCAGGACAGGATCGTTTATAAGCAAGTTTGACTCCAAAAGTAGGCGAATTTATGAATACTGAAAAGGCCTCTTTTGTAAAACGCTGATGGCTCGCTTTACGAACCTCACAGAAGCAATTTCATCCCCATCCTCGTGAATAAGATTCCTCGGCTTTCAATCCATATGATTCATAATTATTTGCATGTATCGTTTCTTGTTTCTCTATACAGCTAATAGAGTGAGGATTAAAATGACTCATTTCGGATTTCATCCAGTTTATTGCCCGTTAAATGTAGCTGTCAAACCCGAAGGATTCAAAGCCAGAGCGGGAATACGATCCCTGACATGCTAATAAATCCCTATTTTAGACATTATTTATTTCTTTATTTCATTTTTTTAATCACCTAAACTTGTCAAGCTTCTTGCGCGAATTACCCGTGATTAAAATCCCCTGCAATTTCATACTTTGTTCTAGCACGATTGTCACATTATAACACTGTTCGGGCAATTACTGCCTCTTTCACTGGGGAATTATGCTTGCATTTCATTAAAATAAGAGCTGCATGAATAATTGTGTGTCTCTTTTTCTTCGTTTCATCTGTATTCTGCTTCTTGCACTTCTTTCCGTATCTGAGAGACGCTGGAGCTGAGGAACAAACACGCTGATGATGAATGACGTGTGTGAATGACAAAGAACGCCTCGTCAAGGGGAATCCAGGAGTCAGTTGTTACTGTAAGGAAGTGTGTGTGTCGTTGTGTGGGAAGAGCTCTACTGTATGTTACCCTGAGCTTGATTGGGGGAAAGCTGATGGCGGGACGAAAGAGACGAGTCAAACGAAAATACTCTTTTTTGTTTCTGTTGACGAATCTGTGTTATGTGTTTGAAACGTTGAAATGGATGACTTTTTTATTTTTTTTAAAACAAAATGTTTGAAAATGAGGTATGTTACAGTTTGACAATAAAACAAAAAAATAAATAACTTTAGGTAAAGTTCTTATATATTTTTTAATAAATAAACAAACAAAAACAATACAGGCGATGTAATTATAATCAGAAATAACAATAAAATAATAGATGATAATTGTTAATAAAAAATAATCAAAATTATTGTTGGTTGGATGGATGGATGGCAAGATAAACAGATGGATGGATGAATGGATGGATGGCAAGATAGATGGATAGACGGATAGATGGATAGATGGACAGCAAGATAGATAGATGGATGGATAGCAAGATAGATGGATAGACAGATGGATGGGAAGATAGATGGATAGATGGACGGATGGATGGAGGGAGGGAGGGGTGGATGGATGGATAGATGGATAGCAAGATAGATGGATGGATGGATAGATAGCAGGATAGATGGATAGATGGATGGATGGCAAGATAGATGGATAGATGGATGGATGGATAGAGGGAGGGGGTGGGTGAGTGGGTGGGTGGATGGATGGATGGAGAGCAAGATGGATGGATGGATGGATGGATGGATGGAGAGCAGGATGGATGGATGGATGGATGGATGGAGGGGTGGATGGATGGATGGATAGCAAGATAGATCGATGGATGGATAGCAAGATAGATCGATAGACTGATGGATGGGAAGATAGATGGATAGACGGACGGATGGATGGAGGGAGGGAGGGTGGGTGGATGGATGGAGAGCAAGATGGATGGATGGATGGATGGATGGATGGATGGATGGATGGATGGATGGATGGCAAGATAAATGGATAGACAGATGGATGGATGGATGGATGGATGGATGGATGGCAAGATAGATGGATAGACAGATGGATGGATGGATGGATGGATGGATGGATGGAAGGGTGGATGGATGGCAAGATAGATGGATAGACAGATGGATGGATGGATGGATAGCAAGATAGATAGATGGATGGATGGATAGCAAGATAGATGGATAGACAGATAGATGGATTGATGGATGGACAGATGGATGAAAAGAGATAGAATAGATAGATAGATAGATAGATAGATAGATAGATAGATAGATAGATAGAGAATAGAGAATAGATAGATAGATAGATAGAGATAGATAGACAGATAGACAGATAGACAGACAGACAGACAGATAGATAGATAGATAGATAGATAGATAGATAGATAGATAGATAGATAGATAGATAGATAGATAGATAGATAGATAGATAGATAGATAGATAGATAGATAGATAGATAGAGAATAGATTATAGATAGATAGATAGATAGATAGATAGATAGATAGATAGATAGATAGATAGATAGATAGATAGATAGAGAATAGAGAATAGATAGATAGATAGATAGAGATAGATAGATAGACAGATAGACAGATAGACAGATAGATAGATAGATAGATAGATAGATAGATAGATAGATAGATAGATAGATAGATAGACAGATAGATAGATAGATAGATAGATAGATAGATAGATAGAGAATAGAGAATAGAGAATAGATAGATAGATAGATAGATAGATAGATAGATAGATAGATAGATAGATAGATAGATAGATAGATAGATAGATAGATAGATAGATAGATAGATAGATAGATAGATAGATAGATAGATAGATAGATAGATTAGCATTGTATTTTAACATTTGCCATATTCTCCATCTTTGCTTCTGGTTTTTTGGACTGAGTGGAAATTGAGTTTGTTTAACGATCGCGTTTAATGAGCCTCTGAATGTTTTTTATGCTTTATTATAACACAGATTTTTATCATTTGGTTGGAAGAGATTGATACTCGTGTGTAAAATCCAATGAAACTTTACCTTCTTATTCATTTTTTTTCCCATTTTAGTTTATATTTTATGCTGCATATGTTGAATCTGAATCTGACTGTGATGGTAGGAATGAGAAAACTGGTAGAGATTTCTATTCTCTCTCTCTCTCACACACACACACACACATACCATCTGCTGCCAGAGACCCGCTCAGGCCACCTTGACATGGGAGCAAAACATGGCATCAGAGAGACAGTTTGATTTAGCCCTGCACATGCTGTGCTTTTGTAGACATTAACCGCCGTGGGCCGAGTTTCTATTTATTCATGTTCTGCCGGAAATCAAAATGACATGTGCCTCACAGAGTCAACATGAAGATACCGAAACCCTTCCCGCTTTCTTTCACCCGCCGGACACTAGAGGCTGAGGACTGGCTGTAGAGGAACAGCTCACACCAGACCCGCTGAACACTGTGTCAACCAGCACCTCTGCCAGTCCAACCATTATCAGGAGACACAACATTCTGCTAAATATCTGAAGATAAATAGATACAGGTCAGGAAATTATATTTCTTTCAAAATATTATAATGTTTTGAATGAATGAGTAGATCGATGCAGGTGATCTAATAATAAACAATATGAATAAAACAACAAATAAATAAACAAATGCAGGTGAGGGAATAATAAACAATATCAATAAAAACAACAAATAAATTAAACAAAAAGGTAGGTTAATTAATTAGTTAAAGCGATAGTTCACTTTGAAATTAATTTTTGGTATGTTTTATCGTACCTCAAGGGCATCCAAGATGTAGGTGTCTTTGTTTCCGCAGTATTTTCAATTTTGATATTTTTAGGTCAAACCGTTCTTGTCTGTCGGTCATATAATGGAGGTCTATGGTCACCACCTCAAAGGTTATGCACAGATAAGTCCAAATTAAACATGATTCAATGACTGGTAAATGTAAGTACACATTGATGGCCTAAGACACGAAACGAGCGGTTTGTGAGAGAAAACGAACAGTATTTATATCGTTTTTACCTCTTGTAACCACAGCCATGTCCAAGTGATCTGAGAGCACGGGTGCTTCGGTCTGCACAAGCGCCGGAAATTCGTCAGGCCATCAATGTGTACTTATATTTACGAGTCATTAAATCATGTTTAATTTGGACTTCTCTGTGCATGCTCTTTGAGGTGGTGACCATAGACCTCCATTATATGACTGACAGACACGAACGTTTTGACCTAAAAATATCAAAATTGAAACTACTGCGGAAAAAAAGACACCTACATCTTGGATGCCCTTGAGGTAAGATAAAACATACCAAAAATTAATTTCAAAGTGAACTAAGGTAATAAATAAATAAATGCCGGTAATAAGCAATATCAAACAACATAGGCTATAAATAAAACAAAAAATTTAAAATAAGTAAAAAAAATAATTCAGGGCTGGTAATAATAATAAGCAATATAAAAAAAAACAACAGATAGGCCTAAATGAAACAAAAATAAACCAAATGAATTAAAGTAAAAAAAAAAAAAATGTTATTGTAAATAAATAAATAAAAGCAGGCGAGGTAATTATAATGAACAATGACAATAATAAAACAGTAAAACTATTATCGTAAATTGATAAATAAATAAATATATTTTACAGAACAAGGAAACAAAACCACGAAAGAAAGAAAGAAAGAATAAATGATAAATAATAAACGAACTTGAAGTTTTGGTTGAACCATCTCTTTAACCTAATCAATTAGAGAGTTTCTCGAGCAGAATATCGATCTTATATCAAAACGAATTCCAGTTCCTCTCATTTGACAAATTGCTCGTGATGTGGGGCCTGAAATCAGTCAGCACTGATGCAAAAGCACGGGGAGATGAAAGAAGAGCAGGGCCACTGGGGTCACGTGGTATTCAGCTCTCAACGAGTACAGTTACACCACAGTAAAATACTGTACGGAAACAACCATGGGTCTGTCGGACATTTGAGAACATTTCTGATATCAGTTCTCCTTTTCAATAAACAAAAAGACACATTCTGATGTTACAAAACGACAAGTAATCCACGCAAGTGAGGTAAAAAAAAAAAAAAAAAGAATAATATACTCAAGGGTGAGGCATTGGTTTCGTCGATGACGTAGCTCCCCCTAGAGGAGGAGATGTGAATTATGGAAATAAATCCATCCATCCATCCCTCCTCCTTCTCTTTCTATGCCACAGAAAAGCTTGAAGCAGCCTTGTCAGTGCATTATCACAATCTCGCTAAGCAGCCTTGCGGTTTTATTACAAAAAAAATGGAAGACAGACATTCATTTCGGAACAAAAGCTGAATTCGAAACCAGGAGCTGAGACTTTCCCCTGATCACCGCCGCGTCAAGCTGACGGATAGACTCGAGTTCATTCACTCCATTGAGGACTGACTGTATCAACCGAACAGGCCTTTAGGAGCTGAATAATATAACACGGTAGGGACTCGGTAACAATTCCCTGCCCTCGTTTGGTGATCAATAATCTGACGCCCTCTTACTTCATCTTCCCCAAATCCTGCAATCCCGAATGAGCACGGAGGTGTGTGTGGGAATCGGAAATGCTATAAGTAAATCTGCATGCTGCTATATTTGTTTATAGGTCGAGTCAAGAAAAAATGCAATGTCCCAAATCTTCTAAAAAAAATAAAAAAATAAAAAAAAAATCATTTTCACAAATGACTTTGTTTGTAGGCTATAAATAAATATGTGCATTGATGCATGATCAAATGCATCAATAAATTAGCAAAACACATCAATATATAAATGCATTACAAAACAATGAATCAAATAAATGCATAAATAAACAAATTAATTAATTAATGCATAAATAAGTAATTAGGTGCGTACATATATGTATGAATAAATAAATTAATAAATGCACAAATAAATAAATGCATGAATAAATAATTTCGTAAAAATGCATAAATAAACAAATCCATACAAAATAAGTGCAATAAATGTATAACTAAATAAATTCGTAAATAAAATAAAAAAATAAAAAAATGCATGCACAAATAAATAAATGCTAAAGTAAATGTACAAATAAACAAATTCGTACATAAACAAATGACAAAATGCTAAAAACATTAATACATGCATAAATGCATTTATTATTGCACTTATTTATGCATTTATTTATTAATTTATGCATTTAGTAATGCAATTATGTATGCATTTATTTACTCATTTATGCATGTACTAATGCAATTATTTATGCATTTATTGACTTATTTATGGATTTATTTACTCATTTATGCATGTATTAATGCAAATAATTATGCATTTATTTACTTATTTATGCATTTATTTACTCATTTATGCATTTATTAATGCACTTATTTATGCATTTATTTACTAATTTGTGCACTTATTAATGCATTTATTAATGTATTTATTTACTTATTTATGCATTTATTAATGCACTTATTTATGGATTTATTTACTAATTTATGCACTTATTAATGCATTTATTTACTTATTTATGCATTTATTAATGCATTATTTATGCATATATTTACTAATTTATGCATATATTAATGCATTTATTTACTTATTTACGCATTTATTAATGCACTTATGTATTTATTTACTAATTTATGCATTTATTAATGCACTTATTTATGCATTTATTTACTTATTTATGCATTTATTAATGCACTTATTCATGCATTTATTTACTAATTTATGCCTTTATTAATGCAATTATTTATGAATTTATTTACTTATTTGTGCATTTATTAATGCACTTATTTATGTGTTTATTTACTCATTTATGCATTTACCAATGCAATTAATTATGCATTGATTGACTTATTTATGCATTGATTGACTTATTTATCCACTTAATTATGCGTTTATTTACTCATTTATGCATTTATTAATGCACTTATTTATGCATCTATTTACCAATGTTTGCATTTATTAATGCACTTATTTATGCATTTATTAATGCACTTATTTATGCATTTATTGACTTATTTACGCATTTATTAATGCACTTATTTATGCATGTATGCACTCATTTATGCACCTCTAATGCACTTATTCTTGCATGAAAAAAATAAGATAAATAAATAAGAGCATACATAAATGCATACATACATTCATATATGCAATATACATTTATTTGAACCACTTTGAGGTGCCACCAAGTGTGTAAAATATTAATCTCAATTCTCTTTATTGAAATGTATTATTCATCACCGGATATCATTGCACTTCTAGGATGCAGAAAGGTTGTGGATGTTGAAATGACCGGCCATCAACGCTGACACTAAACTCTGCAATAAAGTGCAACCTTGATTCACTGATGCCCAGGAAGTGTTACAGTTTTCTCAGGTCGAATCTGGCTCGTAAACATCAGTGACAAGCTTTATGCCGAAGGGACGCTCTCATGAGGTCAACGGCGTGTTTTTATTGCTTTGTAAAGTTTAATGTTTGCATTGTAAAGCTAGAAATGTGGAATAAAATTTGGAGCAGACAGAGTAATGCCCTTCTCAACCTTGTGAGTGGCATGGAAACCGACAGCCTAAGACACTGCTTTGTATTGTCTAGAATTGCTTGTCTGTGAATAAGTATCTGAGGTGAATTGGTCTCCGGGAAACATCCTCTGAAAGGCCCGTAATGTTATAGGGAGTGTGTAACCCTTACCCTCCTAATCTTTTTCTTTGATACTCGTATGTATTCCACATCATTTGTGTGTGAAATGTACTGAAATACGCAAAGGCAAGCGATGTGAAAATGTTTCGGACATTGTGTATGGAGAAAGTGGAGATTCAGTCTTCCTATATTGCCGGTTAAGACTGTGTTGTTGACAGCTATGTCAAGAGTGTAGACCTCTTCAGGTGTCAGTGGGACAAGTTAAGGACATCATTGTTCATCTAAAGCCTACATCTGATGATTGTAATGAGGCTCCTTTACGCCTTCTCAAGGAATTGGTGGATGTTGTTGGGCCAAGTATTGCCTCTATTATTAACAGCAGTCTTCATAATGGGATTGTCCCAGCGGGCCGCTTCTTAAAAAGCATAACTCAGACCCATTTCAATTAAAGAATTAACGGCCCATCTCATAACTTCCATCAAAGGTTTTAGAGAAGGTGGCGTATGCACAGATGATGTCCTTTTTAAGGAAACATGAGATCTTAAATACATTTCAGTCCGGTTTTAGGGCAGGTTATTGCACAGAATATAGTGCACTCTTGAGAGTTGTATATAAAATAAAATTCATGACAGGGTTTATTGATGGATGGGTGGATGGAGGGATGGATGGATGGTTGGATGGATTTATGGAGGGCAATGTGGGTGGATGGATGGAGGGAGGGATGGAGGGCAATGTGGGTGGGTGGATGGATGGATGAAGGGATGGAGGTATGGAGGGAGGGATGGATGGTTGGATGGATTTATGGAGGGATGGATGGATGGATGGATGGAGGGGTAGTTGGGTGGATGGATGGATGGATGGATGGTTTGATGGATTTATGGATGGATGAATCGATGGAGGGAGGGATGGATGGTTGGTTGGATGGACAGATGGAGGGGTGGGTGAGTGGATGGATGGATGGATGGATGGATGGGTGGGTGGGTGGGTGGAGGGAGGGATGAATGGTTTGATGGATTTATGGAGGAAGGGAGGGAGGAATGGATGGATGGTTGGATGGATGGATAGATGATGTATGGATGGATGGATGGATGCATGGATGATGGAGGGAGGGATGGTTGGAAGGAAGGATGGATGGTTGGATGTATGGATGGATGTATGGATGGATAGATGATGGAGGGAGGGATGGTTGGAAGGAAGGATGGATGGTTGGATGTATGGATGGATGTATGGATGGATAGATGATGGAGGGAGGGATGGTTGGATGGATGGAGGGGTGGATGGTTGGATGGATGGTTTGATGGATTTATGGCGAGATGGAGGAAAAGGAAGGAGGGATGGATGGAGGGAGGGGTGGTTTGATGGATGAATGGATGGATGGATGGATGGATGGATGGAGGGAGGGAGGGAGGGAGGGGAGGGATGGATGTTTGATGGATGGTTTGATGGATTTATGGAGGGATGGAGGGAGGGATGGAGGGATGGTTGGATGGATAAATGGAGGGATGGATGAATGGAAATAATAGGGAAATAAACTTAATTAAATATGAATATATATCATAGTTGTGACAGAAACGTAACCGGAACAAATTATAACAAAACAACAAGTCAAAAAAAGCATCTAAGATGAGATACAGTTGTGAAAAAAAATTATAATAATTTAAATAAAAGTGAAGTGAATAAAATAATAAATAAATGATTCAGATGAAGGGTGATTTAATATTAATATTTAACTTTTGAATTTTTTCATATGATATTAAAGTATTGAAATATGCTGGGAGGACAGGTGGTTGTAAGTTATAAATTAATGTGACAGTCTTTGATAAAACGACTGATCGTTCCCTTCGAAATGGAAATGCTGGCTGCGTTTCTTTCTGCGTTCTCCTCATTGCATTTAGAGTAGAGTCTGCACTGCAATACATTTAGCAATGCACGGCCTGGATTCAGATGGGCATCTGAAGAGCCGTGTCTTTGACTCGGATATAAAGCAGGTCATTGGGCAGGCAGCAACACGGATAGTTCTGCAGAAGGGTTTCGCTTCAAATGCTGGGGGTGGGAAATGTCACGATGGTGAACTGATATGACTCTCAGAGCTGCCATCCGGGCTTTGGGAGCAGTGGACCAAGAGGAGACACTGAGGACCCCAGCCCCCCCATCTTCCTATTAACTATTTAACACCTTAGATTAAGAAAACAGTGAATTATTGAAAGCACAGAGCACTGTGGAATAAGAAAGGCGCAGCGGAAAGCCACACTGTACTGTAAAAGAGCAGAATGTGTCGCAGCATGTTAAACGCCGTGAGAAATGAACCAGTGCTGCGTTACAATGTAATATGCATTAAATACAACCAGCTATCAAAAAGACAAGAAATCGCTTATGATGAATGACAAAAAGTGATTCTTAATATGAAACCTCACGGCATGGACGTTCGAGCAGTGGTTCTCAAAAGGTTTCGCTTTGAAAGCCAGTTTTTACACTGGACGCCATGTGGCGACCCAGCGAAACAAAGTCTAATTGCTCTGAAATGAAGCATTTATTGAAGAAATAACATAAAGTAAAGAACAGAATAGATCAGTGGACCAGTGATGTAGAGGACTCTCAAAAAAAAAAAATCTATCTGTGACTTCTTTCTCATCATGCTCAAAGCAGATGAAAAAAGAGAACGTACAAAAGTTGTTGATTCATGTGAAATATTATTCTGTGGCCTGAAATGTGTTTTGCAGCAAATATGAAGCTGATTTTGCACATCAATGATTTTGCATTATGGGGCAGACAGAAATCATACCTGAGCTGTCTATATTCGTGAAAGGAGAATATATGGACAGAATTGTACAGATGTGTTTGTAAAGTGGGAAGAGTGAGCAATTCATCTTCCCACAAAAGAGACATATCTTTGTATTGTCCCTTTGCAGGATTGGTTAGTATATGAACCGTTATGCTAAATAATAAAAATAATTCTTATTTTAGACAAGGCATGTTCAAATATTTTTTTATTACCATGTTTGATAAATCAACTCACAATGTTGAAAACGTTCCAGAATCAAAATACTGACCGACAAGCAATGTGCTTCTCAGGATCTTTATAAAAAAAAAAAAAGAAAAAAAAAGAATATAAGAAATAACACAAAGCAAAGCAAAGAAACAAACAAACAAAAGCTGAAGTAAAGCAAATATAAATGAAAAGCATAACAAAGCAAGAGTAAAGTGCAACAGAAAACAAAATGAAAAAAGTAAAGGAAAAGCAAATCAAAACAAAATGAAATAACAAAACAACACAAAACAAAGCAACAAAAGCAAAAGTGAAACAAAAAAAACAAAGCAAAAACAAACAAAATCGCAAAACAACACAACACAAAAACCAAAGCAAAAATAAAACAAAACGCAAAGCAAAAAACAAAACAGAACACAAAAAATAGCAAAACAACACAAAACAAAAAGCAAAAACAACAGAAAGCAAAAACAAAACAACAAAATGCAAAGCAAATCAAAAAGCAAAACAAAACAAAAATAGCAAAACAACACAAAACAAAAAGCAAAAACAAAACACAACACAACACAACAAAAAAGCAAAAGTGAAACAAAAACAAAACACAACAAAAAAGCAAAAGTGAAACAAAAAACAAAACAAAGCAAAAACTAACAAAATCACAAAAACGACACAAAAACCAAACAAAAACAAAACGCAAAGCAAATCAAAAAATAAAACAAAACAACACAAAAATACCAAAACAACATAAAAAACAAAAACACAACAAAAAACAAAACAAAGCAAAAACAAATAAAACAGCAAAACGACACAACACAAAAACCAAAGCAAAAACAAAACGCAAAGCAAATCAAAAACAAAACACAACAAACAACACAAAAAACAAAGCAAAACAAACACAAAACGCAAGCAAATCAAAAAACACACAAATGCAAAGGAAATCAAAACAAAACAAAAAAAACAAAACACTATACAACACAAAAATCAAAACAAAGCAACAAAAAAGTAAATTAAAAAAATTGCAAAGTAAAATAAAATAAAGGTAAATCAATAAGTAAAATATTGTGTAACTTGCATTTTAGACAGATAACACTCTAATCTATGGCTTTCACCTGTCATGGCGCTGGATGAGGTCTATAGCATGTGTCCGGATAACAAACACGCATTAGTGCTTCCTGAATGCATCAATGTTTTTGTTTTTAATGATTGAGTGACACTAATAAACTTTACAAGCTGTCATTCATGTCATGTCATAAATCACGTGTCTCTATACCTGCGTAACAATGTAATCTGCAGATTAAACAGTGACTAACAAAATCCCTTCGCAAACATGGACACACAGACAAGCGGAGAGAGTGCTGAATATCAGCAATCCACTTTAAAGACAGGAACTAACCATTGTATAATTGATAACACAGTGAGTGAAATACTTAGGACTGCTAATGTGAGAAAAGATTCATCCTCAGAGTGCAATTAATACAACGTTTGTTATCAGCTTGTAATTGCATCTGGATATATGGAGTGCTTCACTGAAAGAGGAGCTTTAGGGGAGCATTTCTTAAGCCACCTGCGCATTGCCAAATTCATTGTCGGAGAACATCTGTGTGTTGAAAACAGGAATAAAAATAACGTGGGAGATTATCTTTCCATTCAAACTCCTACTCTGCTAAAGAGAGTTCATAATTACGCTGTCAGGGCACATGTGCTGTTTATAATTTAAACCGAAAAAGCTTATGGATATATCCTGTGCTCCATGTCTCTGGCCTCACTGGGTTTAAATATGAGAAATAAGGACTTTTAAATAAAGACTTATCACAAATTAAAAGCAGCCGTACATCATAAGCACACACACAAGCATACAAACACACACATATGAATAGATCAAACCTGGCAACGCACAGCAACATTAATACTGCTAATTAGACTCTGCTTTCAAGAGGCTGAGAGAACTGCGGGTTTAATTATGAACTCGGAGCGTATACGTGTGTGGTTTTGTGAGAGTTGAACTATTCGTCTCAAATGAAGTGGAATATTCTCCCCAAGTGCAATGCATCTACCTATCTGCCTTTGTAGGTCTTCACAGCAGGGCGTTCTTCCATTACACTAATGAGCGAGGAAATGGATCGCTTCTAAACAGACCTCGCTGCCCCAGGTGAAAGAGAGCTTCCTGTATGAGAGAGACGATCACCGGGCCCTGTGGCGCCGCATCATGCATTGTTTCCTAAAAAGGAACATTGAGACTACTGATTTTGCATTGAAGAATCTCTGTAAGACATGGATTGAAAATATTGACCCGACGAAAAGAACATTCCCTCCATCATCTAGTGCATTAAGGTTGTTCGCTCATTCGGAACCCAAGAAAATATATTTGTTTGTTCTCGTTCTCGTGTTTTTGTTAGTGGTTTTGCCATGACAGGCAGATTTAACATCATGCATAAATGTTAGGGTTTGGAATTTGAACAACAAGAACGTAACTCTTGAACAGTTTGTGCTTTGGAAATGAATAATGCCTTAAATCATATGTTTGTTGAAGAAAATATTGCCAAACCATGTAAGAAAACATGCTTGCAACCAAATGGTAACCAACCACAACCCTCAATTGTTTAGCAATGTCCTGACAGTCATCTACAAGCCCCTAGCAACAGAATACCAAACCCTAGCAACCAATACCATACCAATAGACTGGCAACCCACAACCCCATAGCTACCTCATATACACCCTGGCAATCACCCGTAATCACATAACAACGCTGTTACAACCACACAGATAACATATATAAATGCTTTGACATGGCAACCACAAATAAACACAATGGCAACGAGTCACAACCCCCAACCAATGTCCTGGTAACCACCCACAGCCCACTATTAACCACAAAAAAAACCACAACAACCTGGCAGCCATTCGCAACCCCATTGCAATGACATAGCAACTCCCTAGCAACCACCCACACTCATAAGACAGAGCCGCATAGAAACCACATAGAAACACCCTGGCAAGCACTTCAGGTCTCTAACAGCCATATAAAATGTCCTGGCAACCACCCACAATCCCATAGCAACTCCCTGGTAAATACCATCACTCCCATAGCAATCACAGAAACAACGTGTCTACCACATACTACCCCATAGCAAGTGCACTATCATACAATCAAATATCAGATGGAAATAGTCTGACTATCGCATATAAACACTCTGGAGTGGCAACCACTCACAATCCCATAGCAACCCTAAAGCAACTCCCTGGCAACCACCCACACTCATATATCAACCAGATAGGTTAAGACAGAGCCACATAGAAACCAAATATAAACACCCTGGCAACCACTCACAGGCCTCTAACAGCCATATAAAAATGTCCTGGTAACCACCCAAAATCCCATAGCAACTCCCTGGCAAACACCCACACTCCCATAGCAATCGCATGAACACCATGTCAACCACCTACAACCCTATAGCTACTACAAAACACTACAATCAATCGCATATATTAATCAGATAGAAATAGTCTGACAATCGTATATAAACACCCTGGCAACCACTCACAAACCCATAGCAACTCCCTGGCAAACACCCACACTCACATAGCAATTGCATAAACACCCTGTCTACCACATACTATCCCATAGCAAGTAATTACACTATACTACAATCCCATATACTGTATCAATCAGATAGAAATAGTCTGGCAGTCGCATATAAACACCCTGGCAACCACCCACACTCCCATAGCAACACCATAGCAACTCCCTAGCAACCACCCACACTCCCATAGCAATCGCATGAACACCCTGTCAACCACCTAAAACCCTATAGCTACTACAATACTGTACACTACAATCGATCGCATATATAAATTAAATAGAAATAGTCTGACAATCGCATATAAACACCCTGGCAACCACTAACAAACCCATAGCAACCCCATAGCAACTCCCTGGAAAACACCCACACTCCCATACCAATTGCATAAACACCTTGTCTACCACATACTATCCCATAGCAAGTAATTACACTAGACTACAATCCCATATACAGTATTTGGGATTAAACACCATGGCAACCATCCACAACCCCATAGCAACTCCCTGGCAAACACCCACACTTCCATAACAATCGCATATAAACACCCTCTCAACCACACACTACCCCATATCAACTATACTACACTACAATCCCGTCTCAAGATAGAAATTGTCTGGCAATCACATATAAACACCCTGGCAACCACCCACAACCACATAGCAACTTCCTGGCAACCACCCACCCTCCTGTATCAATCAGATAGACGCATATTAAGCCTGGCAACCACCCACAACCGCAAAGCAATCTTCTGGCAAGCATCCACAACATCCAAGCATCATGACAGGGAGGTTTGCAGCTGAAAATGTCTTTGACATTTTTTAAATCAAGTTATTATTTACAATATCTGACCTCATCTTCTATGGTGTTTGATGTTATGCAAGAATATCAGTGTGTTATATCTCTCATCTCTCCATAAACAGATCTAGCCTGGTTCAACCAGACTCTAGTTCATTTCATTTCCACAGAGTCTGGAACCGCTCCATTGAAAAACGTTTCCTTCCTTGTAGGCGGGTTCACTATTAAAGTTCAAATTGGATCTGCCCAAAGTGACGTATGTCACGCGCCGAAATGGCTGGAAACAACAAGTCCGAATGATCAGAGGATTATGTTTACAATAGGATTTCAGTCAACGAGCGCCGCAGGTTTTGTTAATCTAGGAACAATTATTAATTTGAAATGTATATTTGACACGAAGGACAGTGATATATTCATTCAACGGTGGAAGCTGTGTCTAATCATTACAAATACGCCGCTGTGGTCGTTTTCTGATCTGCCGCAAATGCTGTAGCAGCTACAGTGAATGATCAGTCTGTCTCTATCTGCGGATGTGTAATAAACAACAATTTTTCATATTGCGTCTTATTGTTTCTTAATTACCTTAACCCTTGTGCTGCATTAGATTTTTAACACCGTTGAGTGCATTAAGGACCAAAAATGGCCACATATTAAACATTGCCTAAAATATTATATATTATTATTATTTTCCACTTTTACCAAGTTAAATCTTTTAACCAGCATCAGTCCTCATCATAACTACCAAAAATCTATTCAATTTCAGGATTTTAACCCTTTAATTACCAGTTTTGTTTGCGAAACCATCGATTTGTATAAGAGGAAAAAACACAAAAATTCAATTATTTTCAATAAACTAAATGCAAAGAGAAAACTTTAGATTTGGATGATCACAGTCCCACTTTGCAAAAAATCCCACTTAGCGCGTTAGAGACCAAAAATGGCCACCTATTAAACATTGCCTATTGCCTAAAATAAGGTGCATTTCCACCCATAGGGAATACATATGTAGTGACGTCATCTGGTGGAATACACTATATAATGCAAATATAATGCTTTTGCTTCAAAATGAAAGGATGTTTGTGCAAAAATCATGTTTCATGTATTACTGACAGCCTCAGATTTAATGGGTTTCAATGGGCCATTGTTGGTCTTTATGGTGCTGAGTGTTACTATTTGATCTACACAGTGTGTGTTATACATATTTTGCAAAATGGGATCACATTTTTTACATGTATCCAAAAAGTCACAATTTTGCCAAATTTCATACCATTTGCATTAAAACAGCCAAAATGGTCAAAGAAATTAAACTGCAAAAGACCAAAAATGTCCCTAATGCAGCATAAGGGTTAATTATGGTCTTCAAAGTATGTGTTTGTACATTTTTATGTGGCATTTATTTTTTTTTAGTAAAACAAATCAACCATTGCCATCTAAAACTGAAAATCAAATATCTTCAAAGTATGGTTTTTCACATTTTTATTTATGACAATTATTTTTTTTTAAATCACAACCAATTTGTATGATTTACAACATGTAAAACTGACACACCAACCTCCTGCACGAGTGCACAAAGGGGCTCAAAATGTTCTATTCATCACAAGAATCAGTAAATATACAGTTGGGAATATGAGTGACTGACATGACTCCTGAGCGGATCTTCAACAATAGTTTAGCAGCCAGGACTCGGGGCTTCCGAACACCGCGAACACCAGGCTAAAGTCCAAAATGTCACGGTCATTGTGCACAAGCTGCCCAGCACAAACTTCCAACCTTTCTGCCTCCTTCACTTGGTCCTCAGTTGTGCAACAAGAGGTTAGACGATAACAATCCGACTTTAAATTCTGTATATTCGGCAGTTTCTTTTCCAACAACGGACCGAATAGCTTTTCTCACGTCTTTCTCCGCTGCCATTACTGAATTGAAACTGACGCGCTTACATCAACGTCATCGTTCTCAGCCACTCCCTCTATTCGCTGATTGGTCCTACAAAAAATTGATTTCTGGAAACCTAAGGATATGGAGCGATCCCAGACGTAGTACAGAAGTAAAATGAAATTGAGCGGACGTGCGTAGGAGGGCGCAGCCAGGCTAAAACAGACCAACTGTTCAGGAAATCAAATCTAAATTATGGCTATTGTCCACTGATCAGATGGCAACTGTAGCACTTTCAGTTGACATATTTGGACTGTCTACTGCGTTCAAAGAGAGGTATGCATACAGTAGTTTCAAAGGACATCATTTATTGATCTTGTTGTGTCTGGCCGAGTTTCGAATAACACGAGTATGTCTCTCCAGAGAAGACACTTGGCCGTGAGTTAATGTTTTCCAGAAGCACAGCACATTTGGAAAAGAACATGGAGCAAATGGCCACAGTGAACAATGAAAAGCACAACGCCAATAACAACAAATTAGATTTCAATGTCCACAACTTTACATGATTTTGTGTCAAAAGAGATCAGATCTTGGAATTTAACGCTTAATAATGAGATTCAAGAATATAATAACCATCTTATTCATAATGCTCATCTCATTTAATAACCCATCAACTCATCTTATCCTTTTAACAGCCCATAAGGAGGCAGGAACAATAGTGAAGGAATGACAAAAGGTCACGTTGAACGATGGTGTTCGCTAAAAATAAATGCATCTACTTCCTACTTTCAGTATGTGAGAGTCAGTAAAGCTCCCTACACCCCTACAGGCACAATAAGGGAGTGGGTGGACATTACCGATAAAAAGCAATTAATACCCGCAGTCCATAATTAGAAGATATGACAAAGTAACAGAACTTTTAGAGCAGCCCAAACAAAAGACTACAGTGTAGGAGGGCTGAATCTCTTTTAGCATCCCCACCAAGTGGAATGGTCTCCTGTAGAATAGAATAGAATAGAATAGAACTACAGAGAAAGAAAAGGTGTCTTTTATCAAAGAGCTGAATGTGGTAATAAATTTGACGGCAATAAATTAGCCAGAGGTGCGGTGTTTGATATATGGGCTTTCTGAAACACCTACCCAAGAATAAATGTCAAGAGAATTTTTATGATCCTGTTTTTCATCATGTATTTCACCGCCTTATGCTAAAAATCTATTTTCCTATAGAGGTATCTTCCTGTGTTGTCGCCACAAATTTACCACAAAACATTAGCGTTCTTCATTTCTTCAAAACAAAATTAGAATCAGTAGCTAAAAGTAGTTGCATTGTTAGCATATTGCTAACACTGTTATAACTACTGTTTTTCAGTATGTTTATACACAGTTTAAGGTTATGCTAAAGGCTTTCACACCAAAAGTGAGATGAATAGGTATGTACATGTATTCCTGTACAGTAGAGGGCGCTGCTCAAACAAACCTTTCAGCTGTTTTGCCATTCTGGATCACAGAAGAAGAGGACGCAGTAGAAGTAAGTTTGTTTATGTGATTTTTTGTAATTTTCGCTTGTTGGTATAGTTAAATTGGATCATCGAAGGTCAGCAGCAAAGACATTCATTAACAAATTGAGTTTAAATAAATAAAGGTGGCTATATTTGTGTAATTTAACACTTAATTATTGGAGGTTTGTGTATTAATCTGAGATTGCATTTTACTTTTTTTATTCATGAACACTGAAGTGACATGAGTAAATGAATGTTCACATTTAGTCTAGATCTAATCACCATGGCTGCGTCCGAAATCGAATACTTCCCTACTATATAGTATGCGAAAAACAGTACGCGAGCAGAGTAGTATGTCCGAAATCATAGAATTCGAAAAATAGTAGGCGAAAAGTACCCGGATGACCTACTACTTCCGGCGAGATTCTGAAGTGCGATGCCACGGGAGAGGAGTCGATGTCGTTATATTTGAAAATGGCGGAAACCGGAGACCGAATACTGTAACGTTAGGAGACAAACACAGACACACATGCTTGTCTCTATTGATTCATTTATGTTTATTTATCGATGGTAATATCACAAGCAAATAAATGGCTTTTTCCTTGCCAAAAATCAACATCTGTCATTGTTCATTAGGGGTTGTATGAGGTAAAATTTATTCGGTAAATAAATGTTATTTGAGAAATTCTGCAAAAGAATTTCTCCTCCTGATTGTCGACTCGGACGACGTAAAAACGCAGATGAAAACAGAAAGCAGAGCTAAAAACAGTGCGAAGTTGGTGCAGTCACTGGAATGGGCTCTTTAAATTTTCGCACTGTTCTGACAGCGTATGTCACGCGACAACAACATGGCGGATGTAGTACGTCCGGACTCATTCATACTGCCCATATTCATACTATATAGAACGGTCACAAAGTACGTTCTTATTTAAATGTAGTACCTACTCGCATAGTATGCGATTTCGGACACAGCCCATCACGGCCCACACAACGCCTTTGCACTACTCCTAATTTCTCTCAACATGACGACAGAAAATGTGTCAGTCGAAAACTTTAAAAAACAAAGAGACTCGTGTTACTCATTTGAAAAAGTAGCTAATGTGATTTGTTGTAAATTTAAAATTAGTGCATTGCTAACTGTCACATCTAATTACGTACTGTAACTTGCGTTACTTGTATGTGCTACCCCAACAGTAGTAGTAGTAATAGTGTTGCTTACGTTAGCATCTTATTTAATAATACTAAGAAGACAACATGACATCATGACTTTTGCGTAAACATACACGCCACTTTCGAGTCAAATGGCGTGTTATCTCTACGCATTTTGAGCTATCCGCGTGTATCCACGTGTATGCGTGTATGTCTATGCCGTTAACGTCCGAGTGATTCCGCGTGTCTGTACACGCCGTCAAATGTCCGCGCGAAACGAAGCAAAATGTACATCTACATCTGGGGAGCGATCTTTTATTTTCCTAGGATGGTAGGGGAAGACTCATAAATGCCATTAACCCCAGTGACGGTTAGGTTTAGGGACGGGGTTGAGGTAAGTCATATATTTATATATACAGTAATAACGTTAAGTCAACGGCGTTCATAAACACGCTGAAAAGTCTTGATAGCACGCCGAAAATGGAAATACGAATTGCCGCGTCATACACACGCTACTTCATGAGATCAGTCTGAAGAAGACGACGTATCATAATGAAAAGCAGAAGGGTAGCCATTACTTCACAGCTCGCGCCTCTTAAAAATTGTCCTTGTGCTGATCGGTGGACCTGGCACAAGCTCACATTACCCATCAGTCCTGAGAGACCAAGGCTTCTGCCTGAGCAATTCAACCCGCCACAAGTTGTGGATAAATCTCAGTTGGAGGTTAAAAAAGAGCTTCCTTATCCATAATACAGGCCCACAAGATTCCATCCATCCTGTAAATGGCTTTGTTTGGGACCAAGATGAGATTCACGTCTCATTCAAGCCGGTGTTGTGCCTGACCTGTGGCCTGTTGGGTTCTGCAGTTTGTTTGGCTGCTGGCCAATCCCCATCCCCTTCCAGGACCTCATTGAAACCGTGAGATAATACATCACACTCATTCCCCAGTGCTGATTCAGGCACTCCGTCTTGAAAGATATGACTGCGTATTAAATTTGGATGACCTCTTTGGCTTGGTCCGTTTTATTTATTTATTTTAGCTTCTTTGATCCTAATATCAGCAGAAAGTAGTTTCCAAAAGATCCACAAGAACCTGTCCGGCAGCTGATGTTGCCCTTTTTTTTAAAATGGCGGTACGCCAGCGTATACATTAATGCATGTACAAATCAGATAGACCCTGTACTTGTCAGAAACAATCTCTGTCTACAGCTGATGGGCCTCATACTTCCAAACGAGGCAACGTAAGGACACTGTCTTCAACATTTCTGAACACCAAGTGAAGAGGCTGAACCAAGAAACTAGAAGCGAAAATAAAAGAAGAAGCAAACGCCAGAGCCTTCTGATGACTTGAGTTACAGTGTGGGCCGGTGATGTAGTGTACCATAAAACTGGTCATACAACTGTGGGTATGTTATAATTTCAAGGAACTCAGAAGGAGGAAAGGATGAGCAGTTTTCTTGTGGGAGGTTTGTTGGAAAAGCAGGGCCCATTAATGTCTCATGGTAGTAATTATAGTAACTCTGTTTATGGTGTGTCCAGATGGCGGCTCCTGTAATGTTTCTGAAGTTTAACTTTTCATTTAAATCTGTTGCTGCTTGGAAGTGCCAGATCTGGAAGCACATTATCTTTTTAGCTAGCATTTCTATTGTTTCTATTCAACGGGCCCAGGTTGCGATTCTATTCGAATGGTGCAGACACCATCATTTTCGAATTTTCACACAGGTGTGAAGCGCTCTCCCTCGTTTACCTGGTCCTTTTAGAAAGTGCAGGTGCTACACAAAAGCCTGACCGCATGTAATAATTGTATATTTTCTGCTTGGGATAACGCCCCTTATTCACAAGAATGTGTTTAATCCAGTGAAAAGCCAGACAGTCGGCGAGTTGTTTCACTAAATGGAGGCTGTAGACTGAGGAATAACAGGTGTACAAAATATCTTTGGCTCTTTGAAATACAGTCGAGCGAGAAGAGGGAACAAACGCTAGAACATTCCTCAATAAACAATGGACGTATGCCAGACACACAAGGACTGGTTTTCATCTGGAATCAATGTCCCTCTGGGATGATGCCATCTCAGTGCCAGAAACAGGTGTAAACAGGTTCCAAAAGACCTTGGAGAAGAAAAAGACCTAATTTCGAAATGGTTCATCCCAGGAATGCAAACATACAGGAACTGTTTAATGAAGTATCCTAAGCTTTCCATTTTAAGATTTCTCCAAGCACCACTTTGGGGACAGTTAGAACACACAATGCCGGCTAGCTAACGTTTATTTTATCTGACTAGTCTCCTGCGCTACCACTTCCCAAATGTTCTAACCTCACTTCAGGGGATTTTGCCAAGGAGCGTTCGATTATACCAAAGCTTCAAATATTAGGAGAAAAAAAAAAGGTCCCAGTATTCCCAAGTGCAGAAAGCACATATGCCGTAGAAGCCCTCTCTTTCTACCTGTAGTGCTCTAATGGCTTGTGACAGCTGGCACTTCACAGTTCAATATGATGATGTTTGGGACTAAACATCATCCCTGAGATGCTGCAATGTGCTTGTTGCTGGACAAAATATTCATAGCATGTCATTGTCAACTCCATTTGCCATTCCATCAAGAACTATGGGAAGGTAGTCAACAGTCTCCTCGGAAAAAGATGATTGTAAAATTAAGATTCAAGAACTACATCTGGTAAATGACTACTGGAGCTAATGTACATTTGCAGGGCCTGAAGTAAATAGCAATGCTTGGAAGGTAACAAAAAAATGGGGCCTAGACCCGAACCTTGTGGAACAAAGGGACTTTATTTAGATCCGATTTAACATTATTTATTTGTACAAATTGAGATCGATCGAAGAGAAGGGGTAACACTTTACAATAAGGTTCACTTATTATTATTCACTGTACTACTGCTTTTGTAGCCTCAAACAAACACAACTTCTGATTTCTAATGAGAATCTGTTCAACGTTCTGACTTAACACAAACTATCTCGGAGTTAAACATTTGAAGTAGCACGTTAAAAATGTAACATAGTCCCCAAAAATCCCTAATAAATGCATTCTGGCAGCAAAGATACTGTGTTTAAAATGGTATATCTGGCCTTCTGTCTGGATCCCGTACTGAATGTTTGTAACACAAAGCAGGCCTGGGCAAGCCAGGCATATCATCATTCTCATCTAAACTATAATGAGGAATTCAGATCTCAGATCAGTGTTACCAACCCTGAAAAGCTCACACACACACAAAATGCAGAATGCAGACTCTGCAAAGTTCATCCTGAGTAAGATTTCTGCTAGTTCAAGAATTCCTTCATTAAAAATGCATTATTTAACTTCAAACTGGACACTAATTCAAAATTGTCTGAAGGAAGAATGTAGTTCATACTGTAGATGAATGTGTGTGTTCCTGTTTGAACACTCAAAGGCCCTTGACTCTGTAATTAATCCAGCACTGGATTGCTTAAACACATCAAAGCACACCTTGTGAAGCCATATATCAGTAATGTGACTTCAAAGGGAAGGTATACAACAGTTACGTACATCATTCTATGATTAATAAAAAAAAGTTTTGTGTTTCCATTCATCTTTAAAGTTATAGAAGATGAAAGGCTGACTTTAATGATGCAATAACGGAAATTAAATAAAATATACAGATGAAGTATTTGGACAGAATAGCCTTATGTGACATTTACATCGTCTTTCTGATGGCATTTAAGGACATGCCGTCGTATGCAACAACTTAGAGATGGAGCTTATGTTTTTTTTTAGAAATGACTACATCTTGCAGCTATGTTTAGCCCTAAACCAAGAATCAGTGTGTTGTGAATAGCCTGAGCCCTATCAGGTGTGATAAAAGCGCCCTCTCCTGGACATGTAGTTACCTACATCTTTTGCATTTTTTTGTGTCCAAATACTGTCCAAAAACTGCTCTCATTCTTTAACAAATAACCTTTTTGTTTTGACCATTTATCTAATGCAGTGGCATTCACGCATTTGTAAATGTCCAAATACTGTTTTGGGACATTCTGCATCTACATCGGTGCTCTTGTGTTCTCCGCTGGCTAAAATTAATGTAATTTGGCTGGTGGCTTCTTGTTTACAGCAGTGTGGATGAGTTTGTTTCTAATTGATAGATGGTTATCAAGTGCTTTCTCTTTCACCACAAATCACCACAGACAGAATTAATGCAACTGTCACATCTGCCACGAAATCTTGGGATTAAGATCCTTGTGCAAACATAATGAGCAACACGCCAGTCAAACTTCAACGGAAAACAAGCAGCATAAATCAATATACTCATTTCAACCACGGTCTGCATTTATAACAGGTGGGAGAGTGTTTGAACAACGCACTATTGATTTTGTGCTGCCTAATACATCCTTCGGCTGATGAAAGTAAGCAGAAACCCTTAGGCAGATCACAAAAAGCTCACAGAGCTATAATGGCCTCCTATTGATATGACGCTCTCATGGTATCACAAAAAGAGCTGACAGTTTGTTTGAGTGAGAGAAAGTGAAATCGGCTCTTAAATCTTGATCCGCCCCAACTGGACCCTCTTCTCATCAATATAACTGTCCCTTCAAATTACAGAGCTGTAGTTACACTTGGCAGATTTCTTGTTTCCAACACTGAGAAAAAGCTTTCTAAGTATACAATGTATAACCGACGTGCCTAATGTATTATGAGGGGTTTTGACTCTCTATAATTTCATCAAAACAAGAGGGTGGGCTATGAGTCACACGCATGTAAGCAATATATCATTTTCAAGGGGTTTCAAACATTCATTATAACAATAAGATTAAAAATTAGTCAGAGTGCATGTTTTCATTTGTCAGCAAGTAAAAGCTAGCGGACAGAAGTCACAAAGGACGCAAACATAGCAACAACGTGCTGTTCTTGCACTTTTCACTGTGAATCATATTCTACAGAATTTTGTACCTTTCTTTTTTTAATAAAGCCCCGTGAAATCAGCACAACGGCAAGGCCAGAATACAAGAATTAATGACAGACTCTCCCCTGGATGGATGGATGGATGGATGGATGGATGGATGGAAGGATGGAAGGAAGGATGGAAGGATGGAAGGAAGGAAGGAAGGAAGGGGGAAAGGAAGGAATGAAGGAAGCAAAGAGGAAAGGAAGCAAGGAAACATAGAAGGAAGCAAAGAGGGAAGGAAGGAAGGAAAGAGGGAAGGAAGGAAGGAAGGAAGGAAGGAAGCAAAGAGGGAAGGAAGGAAGTAGGAAAATAATCAAAGAAGTAAGGAAGAAAGGAAGGAAGGAAGGAGGGAAGGAAGGAATGAAGCAAAGAGAGAAGGAAGGAAGCAAGCAATGAAGCATATAAGGAAGCAAAGAGGGAAGGAAGGAAGCAAGGAAGCATTGAAGAAAGCAAATAAGGAAGGAAGGAAGAAAGAAAGCAAAAAGAAGGAAGGAAGCAAGGAAACATAGAAGGAAGCAAAGAGGGAAGGAAGGAATGAAGCAAATAGGAAATGAAGGAAATAGAGGGAAGGAAGGAAAGAATGAAGGAAGCAAAGAAGGAAGCAAAGAGGGTAGGAAGTAGGAAATTAATCAAAGGAGGAAGGAAGGAAGGAAGCAAATAGGGAAGGAAGGGAAAAATCAAAGAGGGAAGGAAGGAAGCAAGCAAGGAAGCATATAAGGAAGCAAAGAGGGAGGGAGGAAGGAAGCATAGAAGAAAGCAAATAGGGAAGGAAGGAAGTAAGGAGGAAAGGAGGGAAGGAATGAAACAAAAAGGAAGGAAGTAGGAAAGGAAAGGAAGCAAAGAGGGAAGGAAGCAAAGAATGGAAGGAAGGAATTAA
Source organism: Pimephales promelas (assembly GCF_016745375.1). The sequence continues at coordinate 19,791,779 of NW_024121144.1, forward strand.
GCAAAGAAAGAAAGAAAGAAAGAAAGAAAGAAAGAAAGAAAGAAAGAAAGAAGAAAGAAAGAAAGAAAGAAAGAAAGAAAGAAAGAAAGAAAGAAAGAAAGAAAGAAAGAAAGAAAGAAAGAAAGAAAGAAAGAAAGAAAGAAAGAAATTCTTTTCTGGTGCATGTTTTTTTCAATGTTAGACAATGTGCCATTCACTGATGGTGGATTATTTGTATTTATACACACAGAAGAAAAAATCAGCTTAAATCACATATAATTTAAAATGTTTTATGCATCAAGAAAAGGTAGATTTTTTTAAGCATTGCATGCTGTTTAAATGCATTTGATCGGAAGATCGAGTAATGAAAGTTTGATTAAAGGAACACATGACTTTTTGGGACTTTAGCTTATTCACCATATCCCCCAGAGTTAGATAAGTTCACACATACCCTTCTCATCTCTGCATGTGACGCACACCCACCGCTAGCCTAGCTTAGCACAAAGACTAGAAGTAAATGGCTTCAGCTAGCATACAGCGCCTAATAAATTACAAAATAACGTAAATTTTCCCATTTACAGAATATGTTGTGATTTTTATAGTCAGAGTGTGTACAAATAACAAGGTCATATGAGACAGACATCTTTTAACGGTATACATACTGGGAACTATATTTTCAGAAGGCGAAGGGCTCAAGGGCTCCTGATGAGCTGGTTCAATTGTATTTGGATCTCCAGGAACCGTATTGGGCAATACTGATGATCTACAAAATAGATGCAGCAACTTAAATTAATTTGGGGTTGCCTATTCGAGCAACGCATATTCAAAGTTAGATTCATATAAAATCTCCATATAAGGGCTTTCCACACACCCTTTCCTTTACAGTCTTTTGTCACTCTTAGCAAACATATCTTTCTTCAGATACTCCATCTGTCCACAGACACCAGAGCAATTACAAAGGAATCCCATCCACATTTACAAAACCTCCAGCAGCGTCTCACTTGCTTACGTCTTAAATTAGATCTCACTTTCTAAAGCAGCTGAATTAGTTGTAACACCACTGTGCCGCTGTGTTATTATTTCTAGAAAATGGATTCAATTCTACACACATTTCAAATTGCTTCTGCCCCGTACCTTATCAGAAAATAGGTGGCAATCCAAACCATGTGACCAGAAGATCCAGGGCAGAAGCATTTCGACTCTAGCCCATACAGTTTAGTGTTTTCAGATTTCAGGCCTATGATTCACACATACTGTATATGCATCTTTCGCTGCGTGTGGACCCGTAATGAACACAAACTCCAAATCATTAATTTAGAGCTAGATGCTAGATTATTTTTTTAACCTCGAGACCTCTAATTAATAGCAACTTGACACAAATTGCAATTGCACAGAATAATAATGCATCTGAAGCAAAGGTCATTATGGCTATCTCACATAGATACCTAGTATAAGCAACGAGGTGGACCTGGAGATATAAAAAGCTGTTTAACAAAAAAACTGCTACTAAGAACTACACACACACACACAACAGCAGCAACAACAATATGCTTGACATTAAACCAGCATTTAATTTTAAATGAGGACATACGATGCTTACCTAAGATACACTGCAAAACACAACTTTGTATCATATATTTACTTTTGACTCAATTGTCCAAAAGATTTGATTGCGTTAACAATAAACCTCAACATAAGTTGATGGATTAATGCTTAATCAAGAAAAATAAACTTTTTTAGTGTTTTTTGCAGCTTTCAATGTTATGTCATGATGTTGTTTGTTAGTTAGTTTTGCAGTGGTTTGTCTAAGTAAAACACATTTTGTTTTGATTAAAAGAGAGTTGGATATGTTTACTGGTTAAGAAAATGTTTGTTTGTTTGTTTGTTTTGGTTACAGCTATTGTCTTGATTAAAAGGTAGCTGGATATGTTTATTGGTTAAGAAAATGTTTGTTTTGGTTACGGACAAGTAAAACACATATTGTCTTTATTAAAAGGCAGTTGGATATGTTTACTGGTTAAGAAAATGTTTTTTGTTTGTTTGTTTGTTTTGGTTACAGCTATTGTCTTGATTAAAAGGTAGCTGGATAGGTTTACTGGTTAAGAAAATGTTTGTTTGTTTATTTGTTTTGGTTACGGATAAGTAAAACACATATTGTCTTTATTAAAAGGTAGTTGGATATGTTTACTGGTTAAGAAAACATTTGTTTGTTTGTTTGTTTGTTTTGGTTAAGGCTAAGTAAAACATATATTGTCTTGATTAAAAGGTATTTGGATATTTACTGGTTAAGAAAATGTTTGTTTGTTTGTTTGTTTGTTTTGGTTACGGCTAAGTAAAACACATATTGTCTTGATTAAAAGGTAGTTGGATATGTTTACTGGTTAAGAAAAGGTTTGTTTGTTTGTTTGATTGTTTGTTTGTTTTGGTTACGGATAAGTAAAACACATATTGTCTTTATTAAAAGGTAGTTGGATATGTTTACTGGTTAAGAAAACATTTGTTTGTTTGTTTGTTTGTTTGTTTGTTTGTTTTGGTTAAGGCTAAGTAAAACATATATTGTCTTGATTAAAAGGTATTTGGATATTTTTACTGGTTAAGAAAATGTTTGTTTGTTTGTTTGTTTTGGTTACGGCTAAGTAAAACACATATTGTCTTGATTAAAAGGTAGTTGGATATGTTTACTGGTTAAGAAAAGGTTTGTTTGTTTGTTTGATTGTTTGTTTGTTTTGGTTACGGATAAGTAAAACACATATTGTCTTGATTAAAAGGTAGTTGGATATATTTACTGGTTAAGAAAATGTTTGTTTGTTTGTTTTGGTTACAGCTATTGTCTTGATTAAAAGGTAGCTGGATATGTTTATTGGTTAAGAAAATGTTTGTTTGTTTGTTTGTTTGTTTGTTTGTTTGTTTTGGTTACAGCTATTGTCTTGATTAAAAGGTAGCTGGATATGTTTATTGGTTAAGAAAATGTTTGTTTTGGTTACGGATAAGTAAAACACATATTGTCTTTATTAAAAGGCAGTTGGATATGTTTACTGGTTAAGAAAATGTTTGTTTGTTTGTTTGTTTTGGTTACAGCTATTGTCTTGATTAAAAGGTACTGGATAGGTTTACTGGTTAAGAAAATGTTTGTTTGTTTATTTGTTTGTTTGTTTGTTTTGGTTACGGCTAAGTAAAACACATATTGTCTTTATTAAAATGTAGTTGGATATGTTTACTGGTTAAGAAAACATTTGTTTGTTTGTTTGTTTGTTTTGGTTAAGGCTAAGTAAAACATATATTGTCTTGATTAAAAGGTAGTTGGATATGTTTACTGGTTAAGAAAAGGTTTGTTTGTTTGTTTGATTGTTTGTTTTGGTTACGGCTAAGTAAAACATATTGTCTTGATTAAAAGGTAGTTGGTTATGTTTACTGGTTAAGAAAATGTTTGTTTGTTTGTTTGTTTTGCAGTGGTTACGGCTGAGTAAAACACAATTTGTCTTGATTAAAGGATAGTTGGATATGTTTACTGGTTAAGAAAATGTCTGATTGTTTGTTTGTTTGTTTTGCAGTGGTTATGGCTAATGCCGTGTTCACACTACATGACTTGCTCTCAGTGAAATCAGAGTGTTCAAGTTGTTGAGCTGTTCACACCACACGACACAACGTGATTGATCCGCAACAGGAGGTAACGCACTACACGAGTGGACAACAACTCTGTCACCCAACAATTCTATCTTGTCTACAAACCACGTTTTGTCACGGAAAATCATGCGATAAGACGAACCGGAAATGATGCAAAACGGCATAATTTGAGGCGTCTGCGAGCGTCTTTGATGCGTTGTTGGCTCTTTCATACTAACAGATTGGCAAGCGTCCATCACCCGCTAATCCCCGCGATTTGCATGCGATAACACCTTGACCTGTCGGCAAGGTCAACGATTTGCAAATCGGGCTTAAATCAGGCTTAAAACCCTATAGTGTGAACTTGGCTTAAGTAAAAGTTTAACATGTCCATTACGTTATGAAAATGTTATTTTATGTTATTCACCGAACGTTGAAAGCGTACAGTTATTTGATAACTGTTTTTCTTTGTTATTCAAACGTTAAGAGAACTTTCCACTCGATAATTTTGCAAACATTGAATGCTACTTTGGAATATTCTCCAAAGCTTTGAAACTAGGGGTAACATTTAAAAGTTTTAGTAGTAACATTTAGTAAAAGTCCAACTAAATTTTAGGAAAATAAATTCCCACTTTTCCAGACAGCAACATAGTGTTGAATCCACATGTACCAGATGTGGCCCGGATCTGGGCTGACACTATTTTGCTGTCTGGCTTGCCAAATGTTTTTAAGCCAATTCATTTTTTATTTATTTATTATTATTATTTTCTGGGTTGAAAAATAGTCAAATTAAGTACATTTAACCCACCATCACATAATTTATTAACAAGGACACTTTTTCTTAATTTTATGCGGCTTGTTTCTCCAGTTTAAATTAAAGCGTTTTATCCATTTGTGAGCATATATCTTTAATTCTTTCTTGAAGAATATGGGTAACCAAACAGTTGACCACTTTTTTTTCTCCATAGGCTACTATTGAAGTCAATGGGGTCCGTCGACTTTTTGTTTACCCATATTCTTCAAAATATCTTCTTTTGTGTCCAGCAGAAGAAATAAACTCATTCAGGTTTGCAACAACTTGAGGGTGAGTAAGTAGTCAACATTTTCTTCTTTTTTTTGGGTGAACAATCAATATGTACATGTAATTTTCGTTTTTTTGAATCAAGGAATGAATCAAATAATATTTGCCAACTGACAGAATGTCCCACTTACTACCCTAAACATTCCTTAGGTCAGACCAAACTCCAGAAATGTTAACGTTTCAGTGAGTGTGCACTCAGCAGAAGGCAGCGCCACACGACAGATGAGAACATATGCCAGCTCTACAGTCCTGTAATGTCACTGCGCGGCAGATGCCTCTTCACTGTAAGGACTGTTAAGACTGGTTTTACAGGGGATAATCAACACCTGCTTGCGTGATAATGAAGGTCCTCTCTGATGGAACAACTGGTGTTATGTAACAGGCCTCAATGAGGTCAGAGCGATGAACATGGGGATTGGATTTAATTTACAGCCTGACCTTCGCTGTTTTGAGGGATGATGTGATTCGGATTGAGAGGTGTGTGAGCATCACTTTCAAATCACCATTGTTGAGGCGTCAACAAGCTGATGTTCACGCTCCAGCGAGATCATAACAATAACTTGCTAATAAGAGAAGACATTTCACTGCAATTCTGAACATTTTGGCCAATGTCAGTACGACCAATATGATTTAGCCTAATATTTGTCTTATTTTTCATAAAAAATATCTAAACATTCACCAGGTCACATTTATTAGAAGGGCAAAATTGTTTAGGACTTTGACTTGTGAAGTTTATGCTTAAAACATTTTAAAAAAAATACATTTCCAGTGGGCTAGAAAAAAAATCAATAGTCAACACACTGCAACTTTATAATTGTCACCATTGTTGAGATTCACAGGCTGATTCTTGACGTCTCTGTGTTTCTTTGGATTATGTTTAAAAGTTTAAAACACTATGCTGTGCAAGAATAGTGCTGCTATTATTGATAGAGTACACCTAATTTGGCCTCTATATGAGTTCAGTTAATTAATTCAGGTAAAATGATTGTTAAATAATGATTGTTTAAACACAACCAACACCATCAGATCACCTTTTCTATTTAATCATCTGGCTGTTATAACTCAGATACAGCAGCCAAACAAAATCTAAAGTTAATGATTTAAGAGTCAAGCACCCAACTAAAGTAAACACTGATCACCATAATGGTGGCTTAACACTAACATAACACTAAAAAAAAGTCCCATGCATGATGTTTACACTTAGAACACTTTTGTGCTAATGTTTAATACCCTTATTAAAAACCACATTACTCTGAATGAACGTCCTATTAACATTACTGGAATAATGTTTGTTCATAACTTTGAGAGAACCTTTACCTGACCGTTAGCCAGAGTTCCCTGTTAAAATATGGATTAAAATGTTTTGAAGATCTTTGAAAGCTGAATGTGTCATAAAGCACATTTTAGATAAGATATAGCCTACATTCAAAGGTAGGCAACTGTATATAACAGGTATTATTCCATATGCAAAATACACATGGGCTAATCTTGGGGCTAAAATCTGGATAACAAGAAAATGAACAGAAAAATGTTCCATCTTCACAATGAAAGGTCAAAATAAATTGCAGAAGAACAGTGATATAAACTAACAAATTTCTAATCGAATTCCCAAAAGCTGTTGGATGTGCAAACAGAAAAGCTGCATTGCTAGTAACCACTAGAGGGAGGTATGCTTCCACATCGAGGCTTCTGTCCCAAAGAGTCCTCTTTAAAAGGGATCAACATTTGAATTTGAAGAAAAGCTTCAGAGCTTCACACCCCTCCAAAATGAACAGAAACACTGTGAAACAGAGTCGGAGAGAGTCATTGACACTTGCTTTATCACCGAAAGAGTATTCAATAACAATCCCTATTGTCATCATTACTATATCTGGGACAGTGGGATACGTATAGACCACTGCATGCCTGTCATGTTGCACTTACGACTGTCTGGAACCCGTTCACACCTCGACACACTTCCCGCCGTTTACACCCGCTCTGAAATCCCGCGAAATCTCTGGTATTTCTCAATGGACACCAGTTGGCATGTCTGTCAATTCTGACACCATTTGATTTGCTCAAGATACTTACTTACCCAGATCTGAAATATCATAGACTTTTAAAAGTAAAGACCATCTCCGCTTTGGGATTATGATCGTCAAAGCATTGATATTTCGGCATTGACGCGATGAGAAGCAAATGCAGGTGTGCGCTGTAAGTGACAGAAGGCATACCATAAATCACTCAAGAAAAGCCGTCAAAACCATTTATAGTTGTTTACCAGAGACAAATGCTCTTGTCACTTGAAGTTCATGTCAAAAAGAAGATGACATACTTGCATTATGTGGCATATAAAAGGAAACATATGCTAATCTATACTGACCCCCACTTCAGTCTTCCCTTTCACAGTGTAACAACTGTTGCCTCAGACACAAAGGGCGTAGGGAAAAACTTTACTCACCATTACGTCATTCCAAACCTCTAGGGCTTTTATTTGTAGAAATGAGGTGACATTTTGTAGAATGTTGATACTACTTTTTTGGGAAAGCATGAAAAAAATGGTGTCGGAATTCAGAGAAAAAAAAAAAGAAAAAAAGGGCAAAGTCAAAATTGCAAGAACAAAGCCACAATTGTGAGGAAATTAAGACAGAATTGCAGGAAAATTTTCAGTTGCGAGTTTCACGCATATGACTTTATAACTCACAAAAGCCATTCTGCAGGAAAGAAGTCAGAATTGAGAGATAAAAAGTTACTATTACATTTCTATTTTGTATTCAATGGCGGAAACAAACTTACATGGCACCATGGTCGAACAAGGATAAAAAGCACTATAAAAGTATAAAAGCAGTCTACTAGCCTTTTGGCTAACTCTGGCATATTTTGACTTGTCATGTTAATATGCACTGTCCTTGTAATAAATAAACAACAACAAAAAATAAATAAATAATAGGCTAATTGAGAAAAACATATATAGGCATACAAATACAAATATTTAAAAAGCTAAACAAACATGTTAACAGTTAATTAATTATTCCATTGATTCATTTTATTTTTTATAAAAATATTTTTCTACTGAAAAAATGGATTGTAATATGATTTTGATTCACTAGAAAAATAACCGGTTCCTAAGAGTCGTTCGTTCCTGAGTCGAGCTTCACGGGTCGCACCGTTACTGTCTGAAATCTTAGTATGTACTGCATTCTATGGAAGTTTGTTTTCGCCACTGAATAAAAAAAAAAAAAATTAAAATAATTGCGACTTTTTATCTCACAATTGCGAGATATGAAGTCAGAATTGTGAGAAATAAAGTCGCAATTGCAAGATATAAAGTCAGAATTGCAAGATATAAATTTGCAATTGCGTGTTATAAAGTCAGAATTGCGAGATATAAAGTCAGAATTCTAAGGAAAAAAAGACAGAAGTGCGACTTTTTATCTCACAGCTCTGACTTTCTTTCTCACAATTGCGAGTTTATTTCTCACAATTCTGACTTCACATCTCGCAATAACACGTAATTGCGAGTTTATATGTTGAAATTCTGCCATCTTTACTCGCAATTGCGAGTTATCAGGCCAATTCTAAGGAGAAAAAAAGACAACCCCCCCTAAACTAAAGATTTAGTTTAAATCGAACAATTCTTACTTTATATCTCGCAATTCTGACTTTATAACATGCAACTGCGACTTTATATCTAGCAATTCTAACTTTATATCACGCAACTGCGACTTTATATCACACAATTCTGACTTTAAATATCTTGCAATTGTGACTTTATATCTGGCAATTGTGACTTTATATCTCGCAATTGTGACTTTATATCTCGCAATTCTGACTTTACATCTCGCAATATAGAGAAATAAAGTCAGAATTGCGAGATCTAAACTCGCATTTGTGAGAAAAAAGTCTGAATTGTGAGATAAAAAGTCGCAATTACCTTTTTTATTTTTCATTCTGTGGCGGAACAAGCTTCCATAGCATTCAGTTTAAATCTAACAATTCTTACTTTGTATCTCGCAATTCTGACTTTATAACATGCAACTGCGACTTTATATCTAGCAATTCTTACTTTATATCATGCAATTCTGACTTTATATCTGGCAATTGTGACTTTATATCTCGCAATTGTGACTTTATATCACGCAATTCTGACTTTAGGGCTATATCACACAATTCTGATTTTATATCTCGCAATTCTGACTTTACATCTCGTAATTCTAAGAAATAAAGTCAGAATTGCGAGATCTAAACTCGCAATTGAGAGAAAAAAGTCCGAATTAAAAAGTCGCAATTACCTTTTTTTATTTTTCATTCTGTGGCGGAACAAGCTTTCATAGCATTAACGGTTTGAAACTTACTATGAAATGAAGGCAGCCCTATATTCGGACGCAGTGCGTTTTGGATTCGCTAAAAAGAACCGGTTCCTATAAGTCTTTCGTTCAGGAATCGCTGATCGCACTGTATGTTTTTGATTCAACAAAAATAAATGACTCGTAAGAGTCATAGGGAATTGGTTAGACTACACTGGTTGTGTTTTCATTTACTAAAGTCACAACAGGATTTGGACTACACTAGCTGCACTTTATGACTTGTAATCACTAGAGTTGCTCATATAAGCTGCTTGTCTGTTGGTAAGGACTACATTAGTTATGCTTTTGATTCACAAAAAAAAAAAAAAAAAAAAGACCCAGCTTAAAAGCTTATTACACAATGGTCATGCTGCTTGTTTTTATTCACTTAAAAGAACTGGCTCATAAGAGTCATTCGTTAGGGAATGAACTACTCTGGTCATACAGTAGCTAAACAAAGAAAAAAGAGCAGAGCGGACATTATTAAAATGTTTGCATTATTAAAGGGTTGGATCAACGGGATGGTGAATAAATGATGACATAATTGTGTATTTTTTTTGTGATTGTGTGTGTGACGCTTTAGATGCTGCTTTTGTGTCTCTAACTATTGACTAAACAGCTCTACAACAATGGAAATGGGTGACATATGATACTAGATCACCTGTGGCCATTTCTCACTGTCACATGACCACATTTACCACTGCCTTCATTCTACATGAACTCAAACACTATGTATCAGTTTCAGCCCAGTTAAATATACACGCATAATTACACTGTTGTAATTAATTCAAGGAACCATGGAACAACAAAGCCAAAGCACAGATTAGGTTTTCATACTTAACGTAACACACTTAATAAACAAGTGTAACAGTAAGAAATTACATACAGAGTATGGAAATAAACAAAATATTTTTTAAAAGGTAAACTTATTTTTAACGCATTTAACAATGCAGGGCAATAACTGTGTGATGTAGCCCATTTTTGATGAATGTTGGTAACCAAACTGTTATGGTTACCATTGACTTCCATTGTATATATATATATATAAAAATAGGGCTGGGCAACGATTAATCGCGATTAATCGTATCCAAAATAAAAGTTGTGTTTACATAATATATATATATGTGTGTAGTGTGTATGATTATTTTGTATATATAAATGCACAAACATGCATGTATATATTTAATACATTTTTCTATATATAGCTATCTTTGATATATATTTTTGCATAATTTATATTAAATTAACAGATTTTTCTTTAATATACACATGCATTTGTGTAAATTTTTATATACAAAATAATCATACGCACAACACACACATATATTATGTAAACACAAGCTTTTATTTTGAATGCGATTAATCACGATTAATCATAGCCAGCCCTAAAAAAATACTAAGACACTTTTATGTTTCACACAAGAAAGAAGTAATACAGGTTTTGAAACGACATGAGGTTGAGAAAACGATGACAGAATAATTTTTTGGGGAGAACTATCCCTTTAATACCCATTTATTAATCTCATGGTATTTTTATGCAGCTGTAATTGCAGTGTAAATGCATTCATGCCACCTCTGAGCTGTAACTAAATACAGATGCAGCTTCTGAAAACAGATCATGGCCATTTTAACCTAAGCGTCTGTTTACACGACAATGATGTAATAAAAACGGAAACGTTTTTCCTTCGCGTTTATCGTGTACAGACGACAAAGTTATCTTTTAAAAAAGATCTTTCGCGCAGATCCGTGAAAATGACTAAAATCACTGTATTATTCATGCCAGGACAGTAGATGGCAATGTCACTTTATTAAGAAACACTATGCTCCTACGTAATGCATGACATCACTGTTTTCACAATTTTAAGTTTTTGTAGTTTACATGGAGACAATAAAAGTATTATTTTCAAAAACTTGCACTTTGAAAGCCTTTTTCAAAAGTTTGAGTTTTCAGGCTCCCAAAACGCTGTTGTCGTGTAAGTGAAAAAAGATTTTCGTTTTTAGTTGAAAACTGTGTTGTGTATACGGATCCTAAAAAATGTGTGTAAAAAAGTTCTATGTTGAATCAAATAATCCTTTCTGACGCTACTTTTTTTGTAATGAGAAAATTACGTTCAAATATTTCAATCACACTGTGTCATTGATTCTGTGTAACACATATTCAAATGATCATAGAAGTACTGGGATAAAAGTTTATAGCTCGGATAAAAATACTGATTTCTACTAAATCCTTTTGAAAATAACTTGGTGTTTCAAATAACGAATTCGTACGATTTGTCTAAACCCACGTGATGGGTAGGTTTAGGGCCGGGGTCAGGGGTAGGTCATTCATACGAATTCATACGAATTGACCAATTTGTAAAATATGTACGATTTAGCAAAAATCATACTAATTCGTACAAGTGAGGTCGTACGAATTGTTACGAATTAGCCACCTCGTAAAATTCGTACGAATTCCCGTGAGATCGGGTTGGTATTACGTGTTCAGTCTATAGTGTTTCATCGCCATCTAGTGGCCTGGAGCAGAATACAGCACTTTTAGTCGTTTTCTGTGTGAATGGGCGTTTTGACAACGGAAAACTCGAAGGAAAACTTCTACGTTTTAAGGATATCGTTGTCATGTAAACGTACTCACAATCATTCATTCAAGAGATTCGTTCAAAAATGCTGATTCATCCAGTAATGACACAAGTTTAATATTTATGAGTGAGTCATTGAATCATTCTTTCAATCAATCAAAAATTTAATTAAATACTTTTAATAGACTGCAGCAATTAACACCATGTCAGAAGCTATAGTAGATTATGTTATTTTGTTTAGTCGTCTGTTCAGAATCGCGTGAGAATCGAAATCATGAATTCATCAAGAATCATACAACTCTATAGATTAAAAATTGTAATCGGTTGGACAGCCCTATAAAGATTCACTTTGCATATCTTTGGATTTTAGCGTGACGAACATGGCAGCAGACTTCTGGGATCATTAGTAATCAACAGGAAGCCACGTCTAGTGTTCAAATCATCTCTCTCCGGCTGAAATGAAAGATTTCTGTGACCTGGAGTGGCCCTCCGCTGCTCGTTACAAGGCCGAATAATATTGAGAAAGGCAGCTTCAGGCTCCCGCTGACTTTATATCATTTTTACAACAGGAAAATTAATTAAAACATCCAGAGACGGAGAAAGACTGCTAGTAACACCATGAGATAGCGAGAGACTGTCTGTCCAAAATCACCTGCGGGGAGCAAGAGGAGTTATGTGACCAAGCAAATTCAAAATTACAGGGACATCTAATTGATTTAATCAGCATGTATATTAATGTGTTTTGGATTTGTACTTGAGTAAGTCATTTGGAATTAATATAATCAAGTTATTGACAAAAAGTCTTGCTAGATTTATCTTCAGTAAATCTTTATTTGTCCTGGTCAATTTATTTGCATTACACCAAAGACTAAGATTAAGTTTAATTAAATTATGTGAACATAAATTGTTGGACCTGAGCAGTTCGTGGTTATAATAATAATAATGATATACAGACGATGTATTGTCACTAGATGGCAGTATTTCTTAGGACATGCCAGTGTGCCTTGTTTATGTTGAATTTATTCATTCATCTGTTTATTGTTAATCAATATATAATGCATAATGCAGTGTCTTCAGTCTGGATGGTAAGCAGCTGAAGACTGACGAGTCTGTCCACGGTAGCCGAATGGATTTCATTGTGCAAATGGATTTTATAATGCCTATAAAATCAGGGCTATTCTGCAAGCAAATGAGCTGTAACGTTGATCAACTTGATCACAAAATAAGATAAGATAGACTTTCATTATCATAGTTTCACCATAAAGCTAAAGTTTACCATCTTACGTCCTTAATTTAAATAGCATCACTGTATAATGCTTAATTACATTCTAAAATAGACGTTATTATACACTCAAATAAGCATGTTTTGAAGATTCATATTCATATGATTCATGTTCGGTTCATATTCATAGATTCATATTTCAGTGCACTTGAACCACTATTTTGAGGTCAATTATTAAGTAATTAAAATGTTGATGTCTGGTTAACAAAGTAAATGCATCTATAAATGGGCTACTACTGACCACAACAAGAAATACTTTTTTTTCCTGTTTTTGTTATTTTGAGATATTTCCTGATTTATGATGCTCGACCCCTTGATGACTCAAATCGAACCTTTGTATGGATTATTTGGCCGAATTATATCTGTTAATGACTGTAAAATCAAATGCCCCTTCAGCATTATAATGATAATTAAAAAAAAAATCTTGTTTTTCCTTCAGCACATCACTCAGTACTATCAGTCCAGTCAATTTTTTTTTTTTTTTTTGGAATGAAATTGAATACTTGAAGAATCCAATCAAATATTTTCCAGTCAGGCAATGTGTTGAATAGAATATTTTCCAGTCAAGCGCAATGGAAACGAATATTTTTCAGTCAGGCGCTGTCGAAAATAATATTTTTTAGTCAGGCGCAGTGGAAACGAATATTTTTCAGTCAGGCGCAGTGGAAACTAATATTTTTTAGTCAGGCGCTGTCAAAATAAATAGTTTCCAGTCAGGCGCAGTGGAAACAAATATTTTTCAGTCAGGCGCAGTGGAAACGAATATTTTTTTAGTCAGGTGCTGTCGAAGCGAATATTTTTCAGTCAGGCGCTGTCGAAACGAATATTTTTTAGTCAGGCGCTGTGGAAACGAATATTTTTCAGTCAGGCGCAGTGGAAACGAATATTTTTTAGTAAGGCGCAGTGGAAGCGAATCTTTTCCAGTCAGGCGCAGTGGAAACGAATATTTTTCAGTCAGGCGCTGTCGAAACGAATATTTTTCAGTCAGGCGCAGTGGAAACGAATATTTTTCAGTCAGGCGCTGTCGAAACGAATATTTTTTAGTCAGGCGCAGTGGAAACAAATCTTTTCCAGTCAGGCGCAGTGGAAAGAATATTTTTTAGTCAGGCGCAGTGGAAACGAATATTTTTCAGTCAGGTGCAGTAGAAACTAATATTTTTCAGTCAGGCACAGTGGAAACGAATATTTTTCAGTCAGGTGCAGTAGAAACTAATATTTTTCAGTCAGGCGCTGTCGAAACGAATATTTTTAGTCAGGCGCAGTGGAAACGAATATTTTTCAGTCAGGCGCAGTGGAAACGAATATTTTTCAGTCAGGCGCTGTCGAAACGAATATTTTTTAGTCAGGCGCAGTGGAAACGAATATTTTTCAGTCAGGCGCTGTCGAAACGAATATTTTTCAGTCAGGCGCTGTCGAAACGAATATTTTTTAGTCAGGCGCAGTGGAAACTAATATTTTTTAGTCAGGCGCTGTCAAAATAAATAGTTTCCAGTCAGGCGCAGTGGAAACAAATATTTTTCAGTCAGGCGCAGTGGAAACGAATATTTTTTTAGTCAGGTGCTGTCGAAGCGAATATTTTTCAGTCAGGCGCTGTCGAAACGAATATTTTTTAGTCAGGCGCTGTGGAAACGAATATTTTTCAGTCAGGCGCAGTGGAAACGAATATTTTTTAGTAAGGCGCAGTGGAAGCGAATCTTTTCCAGTCAGGCGCAGTGGAAACGAATATTTTTCAGTCAGGCGCTGTCGAAACGAATATTTTTCAGTCAGGCGCAGTGGAAACGAATATTTTTCAGTCAGGCGCTGTCGAAACGAATATTTTTTAGTCAGGCGCAGTGGAAACAAATCTTTTCCAGTCAGGCGCAGTGGAAAGAATATTTTTTAGTCAGGCGCAGTGGAAACGAATATTTTTCAGTCAGGTGCAGTAGAAACTAATATTTTTCAGTCAGGCACAGTGGAAACGAATATTTTTCAGTCAGGTGCAGTAGAAACTAATATTTTTCAGTCAGGCGCTGTCGAAACGAATATTTTTAGTCAGGCGCAGTGGAAACGAATATTTTTCAGTCAGGCGCAGTGGAAACGAATATTTTTCAGTCAGGCGCTGTCGAAACGAATATTTTTTAGTCAGGCGCAGTGGAAACGAATATTTTTCAGTCAGGCGCTGTCGAAACGAATATTTTTCAGTCAGGCGCTGTCGAAACGAATATTTTTTAGTCAGGCGCAGTGGAAACGAATATTTTTCATTCAGGCGCTGTCGAAACGAATATTTTTTAGTCAGGCGCAGTGGAAATGAATATTTTTTAGTCAGGCGCAGTGGAAACGAATATTTTTCAGTCAGGTGCAGTAGAAACTAATATTTTTCAGTCAGGCGCTGTCGAAACGAATATTTTTAGTCAGGCGCAGTGGAAACGAATATTTTTCAGTCAGGCGCAGTGGAAACGAATATTTTTCAGTCAGGCGCTGTCGAAACGAATATTTTTTAGTCAGGCGCAGTGGAAACGAATATTTTTCAGTCAGGCGCTGTCGAAACGAATATTTTTCAGTCAGGCGCTGTCGAAACGAATATTTTTTAGTCAGGCGCAGTGGAAACGAATATTTTTCAGTCAGGCGCAGTGGAAACGAATATTTTTCAGTCAGGCGCAGTGGAAACGAATATTTTTTAGTCAGGCGCAGTGGAAACGAATATTTTTCAGTCAGGTGCAGTGGAAACTAATATTTTTTAGTCAGGCACTGTCAAAACAAATAGTTTCCAGTCAGGCGCAGTGTAAATGAATATTTTTCAGTCAGGTGCTGTCGAAACAAACATTTTCCAGTCAGGGGCAGTGGAAACGAATATTTTTCAGTCAGGTGCAGTGGAAACTAATATTTTTTAGTCAGGCGCTGTCAAAACAAATAGTTTCCAGTCAGGCGCAGTGTAAATGAATATTTTTGAGTCAGGCACTGTCGAAACAAATATTTTTTAGTCAGCCGCTAAGGAACCAAATATTTTTCAGTCAGCTGCTGTGGAACTGAATATTTTTAGTCAGGTGCTGTTAAATGGAATATTTTTGAGTCAGACGCTGTTGAATCAAATATTTTTAAGTCAGGCCCTGTTGAATCGAATATTTTTCAGTCAGACGCTGTTGAATCGAATATTTTTCAGTCAGACGCTGTTGAATCGAATATTTTTAAGTCGGGTGCTGTTGCATTGAATATTTTCCACACTGTAAACATTTTAAGTTGATTGAAATGGAAAAAGTGAGTTAAAACAATGAAGGAGATTGATTTAATCATCAGAAACTCAAAATAATAAGTTATTTGAACTAAATAAATTGTTTAAGTTGATTTGACAAAAGAAAAAATGTTGTGATAACAAATCTTGAAAATATTACTGAGAAATCAAATAATTTTCAGTCAGACGCTGTCGAACTGAATTTTTTTTAGTCATGTGCTGTCAAATCGAATATTTTTTAGTCAGGCAGTGTTGAAACGAATATTTTTTTCAGTCAGATATTGAGGAATCAAATGTTTTTCAGTCAGGCACTGACAAATTAGTTCATAATATTCTAAACTGAGCACTTGGATAGTCATATCCAAGTATGACTATATAGGCTACTTATATTTTTATATTTTGTAGACTTATATTTTTGTTGGCTACTATTTTGAGATAATGTTAGTCTAATTTCTTATTGCCGACAAAGAACAGGTTGAGAAGACCAATGCAGTGAATTTTGCCCTCGGCATATGGTTGTGCATTGTTGTTCCTTTTAACCCTCATTTGTCTTTTTGTAATTGGATAGTATGGTCGGTCCTATCTCCTTTAGCCCTCCCTCTCTCCCCTTCTCTCTCTCTCTCTCTCTCTCTCTCTCTCTCTCTCTCTCTCTCTCTCTCTCTCTCTCTCTCTCTGCTCTGACATCGGGGTTTTCTCTCATACAGTAAGCGCCTGGCACTGACAATGTGGACATCAGCGGGGAATATATAGTGTTATCATCCGAATTCGCGTCGTGTTCACAGCGCATTCAACTTCATTATTACCAGGTAAGACGGAATCATTATGTCAGACGTCTTTATCCATGTGGTGTCTGTATAGCTCTCGGTAAATGCATCCCGATGTAAATCTGATCGGGACAGAAGTGAGAGATGGTTCGGACTCGCGCAGTTATCCCGTAGGAAACCGCTGCTGTTGTTATGGCAATAAAAGCGGAGCGCGTTTGTTTCAGCAGCACTAGTAATACAAGTTCATCACCTAACCGGTTGGAACGGTGAAGTTTACAGCTTTATGAACGTTAGAATCCTTTTAACTCGCAGCTTTCTGAACATAACATTCAAAAGCATAGCGAGCGATACACTGCGTCTGGTATATTGTGTAGAAGATTAGGCGCCTCAAGTTGACTTGTGAATTTAGATTAGGTTAGTTAATCTGGTTTAGAGCTAATTCGAGAGAGGAGGTGATTCAAATCTCCTCT
Source organism: Pimephales promelas (assembly GCF_016745375.1). The sequence continues at coordinate 19,809,067 of NW_024121144.1, forward strand.
ACATTTAAAATAAAGGTTATTCATTATTTATAAAGATTCTTTATTGGTTGGTCAAGCAACGTTTTGGTTTTGGACTTGTTTAGATCATCATGGTTCCTTAATGATTGAATACAGGGCTAAAAGTTATTTGTATCTTCATATGTAGCACCAGGCTTTGGTTGTACTGGAGCCTTTATAAACGTGTGTGGTTTTGGATGAAGTGTAGGAGATACTAATGGTGTCCGGATGCCAGGGGTCTGGGTGATCACTCCTTCTGGACATCTGATTTGATTTTAGATGCTGTAATTGATTAGGTTGACCGGGAGCCGAACCCTCGCAATTAGTGCAAATACTAATTAGCTTGGGTCAGTGACTGAATGACTGAGCATCTTTGTAATTGAACTTATCCAGGAGATTGTATTGAGTGTTTGTGCTCCTGGAAATGCAGCAATCCTCCAATTTAGATTTGCAACAAATTTGCATACAGAGTCAAACCTTTTAGTTTTTCCCCAAATCTAAAGATGAAACTCATTTAATTTAGTTTGTGTGTACAGAATACAGTATTTATTCTTCTGTCATTCACAGTTATAGTATACTGTAAGAAGACCTCGAGCTCTTACTATCAGCGCAAGTGATTGAATGACTTGGCATTATTGCTAAGCAATTGAAACTGTGTAGAGAATATTGTATGTTTAGTCCACAAAATGCTGCTGTTTCCCAACAGGCCTAGATTGAATTTTTGTTCAGATTAAAATTTGTTTTTGCGTCATTGTCAAAATCAGAATTGAGCTTTTGTTCACTGTCTGTTTGAGTGATCTATCTATCTATCTATCTATCTATCTATCTATCTATCTATCTATCTATCTATCTATCTATCTATCTATCTATCTATCTATCTATCTATCTATCTATCTATCTATCTATCTATCTATCCGTCCATCGTTCCATTGTTTCTTCTATCTGTCTGTCCATCCACATTATATAATGTATTCTAAATATTAAGGCGTTTGTAGAATAATAGAGTTGATTAGTTATTTTAATTGCTCTCCATCGCCTAGAAATTAAGTAAAAGCTTGACTGCACACACCAGCTGAACTTATGTAAAATAAAAAACCTCATTGTGTTCATGGCATTTTTGCTGCAGAACTGTTTGGCATGTGAGCAGCTAATTCTTGTTCTCTGAATCACTGAATAGAGATCTTTGTTGCCATTTTCTTGCCTCTCGTACAAACTAGCTTTGAAGTTAACTTTGGATTTTAATAGGGTGTACTGAGACATGTTCGTAGCTCTGTCCTTTTGAAGAGCACCATCCATCCAAAATTGTTTCCACACCAATTTTTGGTTCTTCATTGGCATTGATGGTCCCATGAAGAACCTTTAAGATCCATGGAACCTCAATTGTACAAAAGGTCCTTTCTAGTGGAAAAAGGTTCTTTAGATTATTATAAAGATCTTCACATTAGAAAAAAAAACATGGTTCTTTTAAGAACTGTTGACTGAAAGGTTCTTTGGGACACCAAGAAATGGTTCTTCTACACTCTAAAAATGCAGGGTTGTTTTAACCCAACTTTGGGTCAAATATGGACAAACCCAGCCATTGGGTTAAATTTTTTAATTATATTTTTAACCCAACATTTGGGTTTGTCCATATTTGACCCAAAGTTCGGTTAAAACAACCCAGCATTTTTAGAGTGCATAGCATCGCTGCAAAAACCAACTTTAAAAAAAAAAAAGTGTACGAACCTCGAAATGTCTATTACAAAATTAGTGGCGGTGATGTAATTGTTGCCATTAAAATTTTGACAAATCTGCACCAAAGCTCATTAGTTTTGGCTCTTTGATTAAGTCCCTTGTCAACTCAATACCCCTCAAACTGATATTCCCTCAAAGCGAGTTTATAGGAAAACAAATTGCTTCTTTGGTTGAGGAAATGAGGAGGCAAAAAAAGTGTTGAATGACTTTAAGAAGGAGAAAAAAAAGTGGGTGAAGTGTAAACATCCTTCTAAAAAAAAAAAAAAAAAACCCAGAGATTTCTGAGACCTCCTCATTGAAGTTCACCATGTACGAGGCATCTAACGCACAATGGCATTACGGTCCCGCTTCAATTCGGCATGGCAGACAGGCGATTAACTGCAGTTTAATCTGCGCGAGGCCTTATTCTCCTCAACATTCTGATCTACGACACTATTTTTAGCCCCACAAAACAACCCCGCTTCCCCTACCCCCTAAAAACACTGCAGGCGTCTGTGAGGAATCCAGCGTTTAAGATAAGAGCACAGGCTCTGCGTGAGGACGCTAAGTTTATCAGCATGACATGCATGTGATTCATGCTAATTCTCCCTTGTCTTTACTGTATTTGTTTCCAGTTTGAGATGGTTCAGCGCGTGGCGCTTCACGAGGTCCTCGGGCACTTGATCGTACATGGATTCTCTGTTTAATGTGACTTCTGACTGTTAAAACTATTACGACTTGGACTTTTAGTTGAAAGCACTCAGTCTTGTGTCGTTACAAACCTGTATGATTCAATATTAGAGATGTTTTAAATGTATTTGTTTCATATTGCCTATATAATGGTCAATATTTGATATTGTAATTTCCTCCTAGTTTTACATTTAAAACATCAATCATTTTACATGTAAATCATTTTTCATCGAGCGCTGACTTAATTTGTCATAGTATTAAAATAACTGTATTTATATTATGGTTTATATTAGGGCCGTCAACCGATTAATCGCGATTAATCGCAACCAAAATAAAAGTTTGTGTTTACATATACATATATGTGGGTGCACGGTATATATATATATATATATATATATATATACACACACACACATACACATATACACACATGCATGTATATTTCAGAAAAAAAAATATTATAATAAATATTTATATTTATATATAATATAAATTAATATAAATATATGTAAATATAATGAATATAATATATATGAATATAAAAATAAATATAATATAAATATATGAATCTATATACAGAATATACATTAAATATATTTCTTAGCATGTGTGTGTATTTATAAATATAAAATAATTATACACAGTGCACCCACATATATTTTGTAAACACAAACTTTTATTTTGGATGCGATTAATCGCGATTAATCGTTTGACAGCCATGTTTATATAGATGTAGATTTAGATAATTTAATATATTTTTAGAGAAAATAATGTTGAATTTAATATCAGCTGTTTATCGATTATCGGCCATGACAAAAAGTATAATTGACTTCATGATCAGTATCAATTTTTAAATAATTTTCTGCATATGGAAAAGAGCTTCATGGACATTCTTCAAAAATTCTCCTTTTGTGTTTTTCAAAAAAAAAAATAACAGTATACATAACTCATTTTTTAAGTAAAGAAAAAAACTGCTTATTGACAGATTGATAGTGTCATAATGGCTTAATGTCTATCGTATGAGGTAAACAAATTTGATCTTCTGACGAAACTTGCTGTCACAGTGCGTTTAGTGCTGAATCTGGTACAATGTTCCACCCCACTATAGCACTTCCTCCAGCTAAATTTGTCAACTTACATGAGTATATTGTTCCTGTCTGGTACATTTATAGGTAATGCTATGAATTTTCTTTTTGACAGATGAGATTTTTCACACCGTTTTTCCTCTTGTTGGTCCATTGGTATCTATTTTTGACATTTTTTATCTATTTTTTTTTTTCTTCTTTTTTCCCCTGAAGATTGTTGGAGCATGTTTTATATATTATTGGAATAAGAAAATACATTTTCAGTCATTGTACTTGCCTCTATTTGTTAAATTTACTACCAATTTCGAAATGAAAGTCGTTTAAAAGTAAATTACTCAAATTTTTCTTGTGTGGTGTAATTTTAAGCCTGTTAGCCTTGGATCCAATTCTTTTTGTACAACTAAAGATTGCGTGATGCCAGCTTACACAAATATATTCTAGGAATGTTTTGCTAAGGTTAAGGGAATATGCCATTTTTAAAATTTAGGAAAAAATTATGAAAATTTTACTTTTGAATGTTATCTGACCATTATTAACATTTGAAAAAGTTAGAGAACAAGGTCCAACTAAAACATTTCAGAAAAAAATAAACGTTCCATGAACAATGTATAAATAATATTTAGTGCTGTCAAATCGATTAATCGCGATTAATTGTATCTAATATAAAAGTTTGTATATGTATATATTAGGGCTGTCAAATGATTAATCGTGATTAATCGCATCCAAAATAAAACTTTGTGTTTACATAATATATGTGGGTGCACTGTGTATAATTCTTTTATATACATACATATATATATATATATATATATATATATAAACACACATGCTTGTATATATTTAAGAAATATTTTTATGTATATCTGTATACATTTTTATTGTATATAAATATAAATATTTTATATATAAATAATAATTATACACATTGCACCCAGATATATTATGTAAACACAAACTTTTATTTTGGATGCAATTAATCGCGATTAATCGCTTGACAGCCCCAGCGTATATATATATATATATATATATATATATATATATACATACATACATACATTTATATTAGATGTGATTAATCGTGATTAATCGATTAATCGTTTAAATAACGTTTTGAGAACATTATTAAAGACCACATAACTTTGAACAAAAAAAAAAAGTGTTGACAATAAAGAAAATGACAGACATTAGTTTGAAACTTATACCATATCTCACTCTTTCGCCAACGTTTATTGTCAAGGTTGTTTCTTTTGTCTAGAGACTGTATCTAAACTTAGAAGGTTCTCCGTTGTGCATGTAGTTTGACACTCGTATGCTTCAGTTGAAGTTTTCTCCCATCAATGTCACAACATTACCCCCCCCCTTTCTCGCCCACTGTCAATGTTGTGCTTCCAACTTTTTCAGAGCGTCTTTGATATATTTCTTTGGAAGAGAGGTGTTGCAATTTAGAGCTCTGAGAATTTTTAGATCAAGACGTATCTCTCCAATTCCCATCGGTATCAAAGCCAGTTGGCAAGGTTGCAATCAAAAAGCTGAAAACGACTTTCAGAAAACGCGACGTGTTTGACCTGCTCACGAAAAGTGAAGGAACGTTGTCGTTTTGATAAAAGAACCCAGAGCTATTTGATATTTGTGGTTATGCCGCCGTTGATAACGACTGTTAGAGTTAGTGAGGATTGTGTAATTGTTCAGTCAGTTTATACAGGCCTCTTCTGAATCATTTCCAACAGAACGCTTCTTTCATAGAGAGAGAATACATATATTGTTTCGCATGTTCTAGCAGAATGGTAAAAACGCAGCCCACTCTTCAGAACAAGCTTCCCCTTATTTTCCTGCTTTCTGAGAGATTGAGGTCATTGTTAATTGAAACACAGACACATGTTAATTAGTGCAAGATATTTTTCCCCTGAATCTCTCCAACTAACGATGTCCTTCAATTAATTACCGGCTTCTTGTCTCTGCTGCAAGCTAGTGCTAGTCAAGAGAAAAATAAATTAACGAATTGGTCCAGCCACAAATGAACATTCACTCGCCCTCGTGTCGTTTCCCAAATGACTGCCTTTGTCCCGTGGAGCACAAAAGAAGATGTTTAGCAGAATGTTCATGCTGCTCTTTTCCATATGAACGGAGCGGTGACCACAGAATGTCACTTCTGCATATTCAAACCCAATGCCATTTGGTGTTGTTGATATAAAACGTTAATTTGTTCGTAGATAATTCAAATAATAATGACTGAATGTTTGGTCTATTCCACAAACAAAACTTACTCAAAGTCATGTGAACTACTGTTATGACACTTTTATGTATGTAAAAAAAAAAGCTTTGAATTAACAGAAAAAAACCCACATAAAATTATTTAAATTAAAAAACATTAAATAATATTAAACTTAATTGAAAACTGATTACTGAAGTTAAAGGGATAGTTCACTTTGAAATGATTTTTTTTATATGTTTTAGCTTCCCTCAAGGGCATCCAAGATGTAGGTGTCTTTGTTTCCACAGTATTTTCAATTTTGATATTTTTAGGTCAAACCGTTCTTGTCTATCAGTCATATAATGGAGGTCTATGGTCACCACCTCAAAGAGGATGCACAGAGAAGTCCAGATTAAACATGATTTAATGACTCGTAAATGTAAGTACACATTGATGGCCTAAGACTCGAAACGAGCGGTTTGTGTGAGAAAACGAACAGTATTTATATCGTTTTTACCTCTTGTAAACACAGCCACATCCAAGTGATCTGAGGGCGCGGGCGCTTTGTGGATGTGGTTACAAGAGGTAAAAACAATATAAATACTGTTAGTTTTCTCACACAAACCGCTAGTTCCGTGTTTTAAGCCATCAATGTTACATTATGAGTCATTAAATCATGTTTAATCTGGACTTCTCTGTGCATGCTCTTTGAGGTGGTGACCATAGACCTCCATTATATGACTGACAGACAAGAACGGTTTGACCTAAAAATATCAAAATTGAAAATACTGTGGAAACAAAGACACCTACATCTTGGATGTCCTTGAGGTAAACTAAAACATACCAAAAAACAATTTCAAAGTGAACTATCCCTTTAATAGCATATTATTGTACTATTGTACTAGTATATAAATAATGCTAAAAAAACAAAACAATTTTGGAGTTTGTCAGACATGGCCACTATTGGAAATATGGATAAGAGCAGCCTGAACATTCTAATAAACATCTCAATTTGCGTTTCATAGTGAAACATAGGTATTATTATTATCATTTTATATTAGGGATGTACCTGTATTAAGATTCTAGCCAAAACTGATAAGCTGATCATTCGTTTGCAAACTTTACTCATTTGGTTTTCATAATGGCAAATACCGATATTCTATACTAGTTTGTCTGGATAAGAACAAAAAAATCAGTTGTTTTAAAGTGAATTTAGGAATTTACTTTATAGTCAATTAAATGCCTTACTAACAAATTGTTAGTTTGACGCTGACATCAATCTAAACGTAGGCTTGAGAGAAATCAAAGGAAATTAATGTCAGACCAGGAGGATTTCCTGACGCCTAACGAGTTTTTCCATGGTGATTTTTGGGATATAATCAATCTGACATGTGTATCAAACACCTGTTTTCCCCAAACAGAATGGCTGCCACCTTCCATTTTAATCAGCCAGGAAAACTGCCATGGTGGGCTTGACTATCCGCCCCAGAAAACCAAACACGGATCCATCGCCGCTCCGCAGAGATATTTATGAGACGCACTATCCTCCTCCTACAGGCGCAAATGATGTCCTTTCCGGAAAGGCAGGCGTGTACCTGAGCATTGTGGGCGCCTTGCCATGACATCTTGCCTTTACATTAAGAGGAAAGCACAATGCTATTTTCTGAAGTAGTACTTAACAGGAGGGGAGGGAGGGACCTCGGGAGTTTCCGCCACTCGTTGGGAGTCTTGATAGTGGGAAAGAGGGCTGGAAAAAAGTGTTCATTTGAAAGCACTCTGTATCCTCAGAGGGATGGGTAACCGCATTGGGAAGAGTTAAAATCCTCCATTAGACTGAAAGGTTACAGGCTAATAACTGACTGTGGAAATAAGATAGGAGAATGAACGCTTTTTGGCATTCGGGCTAAGTGGAAATTGTGTCATATAGCGGAAGGTCTCGGCTGTAATAGCAGGATGTTAGTGGACATCAATTTCAAAATTGACCTTATTTGTTAATGTGCTCCTGGAGTCCTTGTGATTTATTATTTCAAAGAGAAAAATAAAATCTTTGCAACATTTCATCAACATTGTTCTGTCTCTAAAATAACTAGATCATTTTTCAGGACCGTAACATTTATTATATAAATATTTTGGTGCTGTCAACATAAATCTAACATAAAAGTTAGTGTTAAAGTAAATATAATAATCAACATAAAAATGTTGATTATTACATTACATATGAATTATTTTTAGAATTGTATATTGTGAGATTTTCACAAGCGCTCAAAGTTCAGCATTTCAATTTTAGATGAAACTCGCAGCTGTGATGACACAGCGAAACTGGTTATAAATATACTATTTCCCTTCTGCTATGATTCATTACTGTAGCATTCATTTTTTTTTCTTTTGTTCGCCAATAATTGTTGACAATCTGTTAACCAACAGAAGTCAGTAATTTACTATAATAATATATTAACATAATTTATTTTGTATTAAGCAAACATATTATTAATGTATTCATAATAATATTGTTAATAAATCTAAACATAATATACAAATATATTTATAATACATATATAATATAATTAGCATTGATATTTTAATCCATTATTCACTCTCAGAAAAAAAGGTACAAAAGCCGTCACTGGGGCTGTAACTTTTCAAAAGGGAAAACCTTTGTCCATTTTTGGTAATATGTACATTTTAAGTGCTAATATGGACATTAAGGTGCTAATATGGACATTTAGGTGCTAATATGGACATTTTAGGTCCTAATATATACATTTTAGGTGCTGATATGGACATTTAGGTGCTACTATGTACATTTTAGGTGCTAATATGGACATTAAGGTGCTAATATGGACATTTAGGTGCTAATATTTAGATTTTAGGTGCTAATATGTACATTTTAGGTGCTAATATTTAGATTTTAGGTGCTAATATGTACATTTTAGGTGCTAAAATGTACATTTTAGGTGCTACTATGTACATTAAGGTGCTAATATGGACATTTAGGTGCTAATATGGACATTTAGGTGCTAATATGTACATTTTAGGTGCTAATATTTATATTTTAGGTGTTAATATGTACATTTTAGGTGCTAAAATGTACATTTTAGGTGTTAATATGGACATGTAGGTGCTAATATGGACATTTAGGTGCTAATATGTACATTTTAGGTGCTAATATTTAGATTTTAGGTGTTAATATGTACATTTTAGGTGCTAAAATGTACATTTTAGGTGTTAATATGGACATTTAGGTGCTAATATTTACATATTAGGTGCTAATATTTAGATTTTAGGTGCTAATATGTACATTGTAGGTGCTAATATTTAGATTTTAGGTGCTAATATGTACATTTTAGGTGCTAAAATGTACATTTTAGGTGCTACTATGTACATTAAGGTGCTAATATGGACTTTTAGGTGCTGATATGTACATATTAGGTGCTAATATTTAGATTTTAGGTGCTAATATGTACACTTTAGAATGCTAACATGTACCATTAAGGTACCAATATGCACCCTTTAGGTACTTTTGAAAAGGTACAGCCCCAGTGACAGCTTTTGTACCTTTTTTTTCCTGAGAGTGTAGGCAAATATAATATTTGCCTCACTCGTAATCACATGGCCATTTTGTAGAATCAACTTGCTGACAAATACATAAGACTCTATTTTTAAATGGATAGTTTTGCCAATATTGAAAATACTACTTGAGAAACATGGTCACGATGAGCTGTTTTTGTATGGAAAATGGCACATATTTTTTTCTAAATTCTGCCCTTGTGCTCACAGGAACAAATGGACGAGACACCTATTGGTTTGGAATGACATGAGGGTGAATAAAATGACATTACATTTTTGGGCAGTCTACTCAATATAATATGCAGACCTCTTGTTTGATTGTCCAATGCAAAAGTGAATGACCGGTTGAATTACTCAGAGCGACCGAAGCGAGACGCCGCAATCGAGCAGCCATGGAAGATGCGCTTCCGCGTAATCGAGTCGTACAAGAGCATGCTCCACTAATTCACATCTAATGCGCAATTTTTAAGCAAGATCTAGGTCAAATAGTATGTCCCATCGAGAGAAAGAATACTTCCAGCCTGCCTTTTATTTTAAATGAGTCACCCCCCACACCATGCATTATTCGGCTTCTCCCGCTCAAGCATGGGCGCACAATTATGTCAAGCAATTCCTTGGCTTGAACAAGCGCCTGAATGGTTCACTTGGTCATAAAGAAGATCGCAGAAGCACTCAACTTCTTTATTATTTAAAGCCCATCATCTGCTCGTTTCGGAGACTTGAGCCCTACCGCTTCTCCTGAGTTTAGATGAGGTGAATTTGTTTGTGTAATCCCTGTCGACCCCCATCAGTATAGTCGACAGGGAATCTAGATGATCGTGTCCTGTGAATGCAACCAATCCTGGGAAATTTTCATGTCTTAAGCGGTGGTTTCGCGAAATGTCAAGTTTTTTTTTCTCTCACAAGCTGGGTGGGTTGGCATCTTGAATGAGGTAAAACTGATATTGCTCGACAACTCCACTTGATTATGTTGAAGGGATATGTAATGATGTGAAAAGATCTGTGAGCAACAACAACTGGAAAGCCTTTTGATGGAATCATGTTGAAAAAAAATTCAATCTTCTTTGGAGATAACCATTGATACCATGTTTTTCATATGGAGACGTAATGTGTGATAAAAAGTACTTTTTGGACATTTACCATATTACCAACTGATACCATAACTATGCCATTGTCCAGAATACTTTTAAAAGGAATGGTTCTCCAAGGTATTGCCATGGTGCAGAGAATATGGTTTTACCATCCTAACATGTTCAAAAAAAAAAAAAAAAAAACACTTGGTATCTGTTGTGTTTCCTAACTTGAAGTGTTTGATATTCCCATAATCCTATTATACAAATATACCAATTTCTGAAAGACCCCCTGTGGTGAAAATCAAGATTTTGTGGTGTTTTTAATATGCTTTAAGACAAACCATACGTAAGTCGACACCATTGCTGAGAATTTTCTCCTTAAACTGCAGTGAATCAAAAGTTTTGATCTGAGATCACAAAAGTTTCTTGTAACCAATCAGGTCAACGTGTGATCGTTAACGAGTGGATCTCTGAGAGTGACTGGAGGCGGGGATCATTTGCATATTCAAAGAACTGCATACACTAAATGAGGCACGGGTGTAGAGTTACATTCAAGCTATTTCAAGCCATGACATTTTTCAAGGAAAAAAAAAACAAATTCTAAATGATTGGCTATTTTGTCTGCCTGATGAAAATCACAGAGGAAAAACCCCAAAGATTTGGATTGAAGGAAGGCCTCGAGCCATATCTGGGGACCATATTTGGGGTGCGCCTTTGAATTGCACCAACCAACCAACCAACCAGAATACCTTAGCAACAGTGGAGCAACCATCCAAAATGCACTTTGGCAGCAAGCTTTGCACAGAAAACGCAACAATTTTTTGTTAGTCTAACAGCACAGTTTATTTTTTCTTCCTTTATCTTTGTGTGTTTTGCCCAACAACAACTGTCTTGCGTCTCTCCAGAATCCAAGAAAAATACGACCTTGTTTTGTGAAACAGTTTCCCCTAAGTCAAATAAATAACAATGGCGAAGGAGCTGCCATAATGGAAGCTCACATGTCATGAGGAATGCTCCTAAGGCGGCGCGAGAGGGGGTTGTTATGCTGTGTGGGCGCATGCATGCACGTCTTTATCCTCGAACACGTCAGAATGATTCATACGATGACAGAGCAGCCACTGTGCTCGCTTCCCGCTCACAAGTGGCTGCTTTGTGTCTTCGTCAACCTCAGTACAGAGATGGCAGGACATGACGAGCAGGACCCATTCTGCCAGAGATGCCCGCTCTCTCTGGATCTGACCGGTCCAAGACCGTCGAGAAGGAGCGAGGTTAGGCAGCGATGGGGAGTCTTGCCAAGTCGGCAGGCAGCATCCATTCCCATCTTGAATTTAATATCCTAATGCACTCTTCGAATCGCAGATCTAATAAGATGGAGAGGGAGGGAGGGAGAGAAAGAGGGTGGCCCCTTTCAATAATGAAAACCGGGCAGAAATCTCTCAAGCAGTGAGAGAGGGAGTGAGAGAGAGAGGCCTACCATAAATTACAGAGTCAGGAAGTGACACGCACGTCTCCAAAAGCTCTTGGAAATGCCAATATCTGGACTTATTTGCAGTGCAAAGATGCGGCAGTTGCAATCCCGAGCAGTGAAAGTGCAGGGTGGAAAATTCAAGATGGAAGCATTGCTGACTGTGAACCCCAATCGAGCCAGTGTAAAAGAAACAGCCGACTGCTCTACTGTATCTCCCTCTCCATCACCCTTTCTTTAGTCCTATCTTTTCATAGAGTTCAGGGTTTTCGATTATTGCTGCACAGCACACATTTGTCCTTTTAGGAACATATTTTGGACATTGTTGTAGCCGAGACCAGCTTATTCGAGTCCAGACCTGAGTAGGGTGTGTCAGAGTAAAGGGTAAAGACTAAAGGCCCGTTCACACCAAGAACGATAACTATATTAGCGTCCATTCTGTTTATTCTAAGTCTGTCTCTTTAAATGCTCAATCTTGTAACAGCAGGATGGATTCTGATTGGCTGCAAACATTTTTATTGCTCAACAGCTGGATAAAATCGTTCTGAAAGTGATTGCAATGATATTGTTTCTCTGTGTCGTTAATCGTTATAGCTGTGGTATGAACTCTTTTTAATATTGAGAACGATTTTTAAAACTATATCTTCATCATTATTCTTATAGTTATGGTCCTTGGTGTGAACGGACCTTAAGAGTAGAAGAGGGTCGAGTCCGATTCGAGACAATACCTGAAGAGGGTTGAGTCGAAGTCGAGACTTGGGCTTGAATAGGGTCAAGTCTGAGTCAATATTGAAACCGAGTTGAGGCGAGACCTGAATATGTTTGAATCCGAGTCTATGAGTCCACTCTTAACTGTGCGTTCACACCAGATGCGAATAGCGCGTCAAATTCGCGCCTACTGCATCTAGTTATATGCTTGACCACTTTGAATCCATTCGCGCGCCAAGAGCGAAATTGACGCATGTAAAAACAAAAGTTTGAAAAGAAATTTACGCGCGTCAGAATCGAAACGTTGGCAGCCATTTTTTTTTATGTTGATCGAGCATTCATCGAGAGAGTCACCGCTTTGTATTTGCTCTGGAGAGCAGAACACCAGCGTGGGGTTCATCATCGCCGTATTTGTGTCCACCGGACCCTTCCGAGGCGAGCCGTTTGGCTAGTTTCACAATTTGCTCGCTCCAGAAGCTGTGCCTGGATCTGTCATTTATTTTTGTTTTGATGATAAATAGAGCCAGCCTCCAAAAGTTATTAACCTGTCCTGTGATTTTTGTTTCTCCCTCACGTCCAGACACAAACTTATGCACATGTATATTGGTTGTTTTTACATCATATTAATATTTCATATAATCTAGATATGGAATAAATAACATTCAATACAAAAGGAACATGTCTCGTATATTGAAATAAAGTTTTAAGTGATAAAATATTTGCTTTGTTGTGCATTAGAACCACACCAGGCATTTAGCCATATTACAAAATAATTTATTGAAGCATCCAGATCCTTCACCACGTGAGCAAGCAGCTGGCTCCTGATTGGTTAACGCAGCGCGAATTGACGCCAAAGTTCAGAGTTTTCAACTCGGGCGGCAGACGCGAATTCCCGTCTAACGCGTGAATGTACAAATAGCACTAAGTTATTTGCGCTTAATGCGCCATTTGCGCAAACTTGACGCGTGAATGAGGCGTAATTCACGTCTACCGCGCCGCGCTCTACGCCTCATTCCCGCCTCAGGAATTTTTTACGTGCGTAACGTTTCTTTGCATTGACTTAACATTGAAATCACTCGCGTCTGACGCGCTATTCGCGCCCGGTGTGAACGCACCATAAGTACTACAATACTGATTTTGAAGGCCACTAAGTTATTTGCGCTTAATGCGCCAGACGCGCCATTTGCGCGAACTTGACGCGTGAATGAGGTGTAATTCGCGTCTACCGCGCTGCGCTCTACGCCTCATTCCCGCCTCAGGAATTTTTTACGTGCGTAACGTTTCTTTGCATTGACTTAACATTGAAATCACTCGCGTCTGACGCGCTATTCGCGCCCGGTGTGAACGCACCATAAGTACTACAATACTGATTTTGAAGGCCACTAAGTTATTTGCGCTTAATGCGCCAGACGCGCCATTTGCGCGAACTTGACGCGTGAATGAGGCGTAATTCGCGTCTACCGCGATGCGCTCTACGCCTCATTCCCGCCTCAGGAATTTTTTACGTGCGTAACGTTTCTTTGCATTGACTTAACATTGAAATCACTCGCGTCTGACGCGCTATTCGCGCCCGGTGTGAACGCACCATAAGTACTACAATACTGATTTTCAAGGCCATCAGAATGTCTTTCTGTTTTGGAAAAAAAAATGAATTAAAAAAAAAACAACAACACAAATATACAGGACAAAGAGTTTGTAGAATGGATAATATTGATGTCCATGATCAAATGCCCTCGAAAATTTGAATGCCCCTCACGTTAATATCACTTGTCACAACTAGCATTAGCAGTTAGCAATCATGCATGACTGTGGCATAGAAAAATCCCAAATAATACCTCTTTTATATCGCAATCGTTTCTTTTAGACGACAGAGCTATTAAATGGAGAGCTAATTAACTTTCTTCGGTGGAACACAAAAGAAGATATTTTGAAACGTGTCTCTGCTTGTCCATACAGTAAAAGTCCAATATTGTTGGACACCATTGATTTCCATTGTTTGGACAGAAACAATGTTCATGTCTGGAATGACATGAGGTTGAGTAAATTATGTATTTAGACTTTAAATGAACATAACTGGGAACTATTACGTCTCATGAGCTATAAAAGAACAACCTTTGAGCAATCAGATATTTCTTGCGGCTTATTGCGCTCCTTATTCTCTCTCCCTATCACCTCCTTGTTTTCTCTTGAATATACATGTCTGCGCTAGTAATTACTGCACAGATCTCTCTGTTATGTAGCGCAGATGATGCGGTGTCAGTATGAATTAGGGATGAGACAGCCCTGCAGCTGACGTCTGCACTCGTTTTGAAGATATAATCATCCACCCTCGTGGCTCCACCAGCATTTGTTTCCATCGCCGCCTACTCTTTACGCTAAAATACAAGCCGGTCGCTATTATTAGCTCGTTTGGTTTTTTGTAAAATAAATCGATTAGGCTGACCTAGTTGACTTGAGGTTTATAAACGGGACGAGGTTTAGTGTCTCCCATGCTGGTGGGATGATGAGATGCTTGTGGCACTCCGGCTTAGTTTTAGCAGCAGGCATCTAGTCGTTCCAGGATCAAGGCCGTACCCTGCGCAGTCCTCGGAAAAATAGTCTAATTCTCTTTCTAATTCTCAGAAATAGTCTAAATCCCACTACCAGTCCGACACAAGTGCGTGATCCAGAGGACAGAACGAGACGCTGATATCATCGCCCGTCATCTTTATAAAAGTTTTTTTATTTTTATTTTTTTTTTTTAAACGTGCCAGCTAGGCGAAGTGACTGCATGCGATTTCATGCAGCATCGATTACTTTGTGAGAGGCTAATATGCAACTGTGGGTGAAGGAGCTGGCACACTTGCATTTGAGCATGCACTTTTATTGTTTCACACTAGTTTATGTTCCTCTGCGGCATGCAGCATTTTTTTTTTTTACCTCGGCGCTGAGCTGCTTATCATTCTAGAGGCTGGTTACCTCTCGCTGGCTTTGATCAAACCCTGTTTCTCCGCCTTTACTCGGCTTGCCATGAGAGAACCTGACGCCCATTACCTCTGCACCTATCCCAGAAATCCTCTCTCAATTTCCTGATGGCCTATGGGGGGTTTTGATGGAATGTCATAGGTTGTTAAGAGGCGGTGAGAAGTGCCAAGCTCTCAGAGTTTCCCCCGGCCCGGTCCTGACGCCCCGCACTAAGCCGTTTGTTGCTGGCGTGACAGCCGCTAACCGCTAACCGTTGCTAAAAGTGGCCTGCTTTTCCTAGCACTGGCTAATCTCACTTTGTTTCGCCAAGCTCCTAGTTTCCACAAAGCCAGCACTTAAATAACAGCGTGGCTTTAAAGAGCCGGCCCAGGCCGAGGTGGAGGGAATTACGGTGGTGAGAGCGGCGCACGGTTCATCGCTGCAGATAAATCGACGCCGTTCAGTCGCGACACGCTGCTAAACCTATTCATGCACTTATAATGCAAGACGGGACCTTAATCATTCAACGCTAGAGTGTTTGTTTGTGGCTGGGTTTTTTTTTTCTTCTTTCTGTCTGCTGAGTGCCTAAAATATTTAACAAGGCTTGTTCTATTTTTGGATGGGAGCTCATGCTCCCCCACTGTGCGCGTTCCTTTGCTTTTTCTCTTTTCTAACCATGATATGACGACTTCTGAAATTCAGTTGGATGCAGTTTTTAGCTTTGCCAAGAACCAGCAGTGAGTTGGTCTTCGGGGTACGGCTGTATTTACCTGCCGACGGTTGAGAGATTTGGCTATACCATTTATCTCACAGTGTTGCAGTGATGCTACTCTAAAACTCTTCAATTCAAGATCCGAGAAGAATACTAGAGCTTATTCTCTGATATGTGTGTTTTGTTTGTGAATCTTTTTTTTTTTAACAAATATATTAAGTTATTGTCTTATTTGTTTAATTGATTAATCGATTGATTTTTAGACTTTTAGATTAGTGTAAAATAATTCAAAATACAAATAAAACACCATTTATCTGTTTATCATGAGATTTATTTTTAAACTACTACTACTAATGAAAATAATAATTTAATAAAAACTAGGGCCGTCAAGCCGCGATTAATCGCGATTACTCACATCCAAAATAAATAGTTAATAAAAGTTTGTGTTTACATAATATATTTATTTATTATGTAATAGTGTAAAATAAATAAAAATACAAATAAAACACCATTTATCTGTTTATCATGAGATTTATTTTTAAACTACTACTACTAATGAAAATAATAATTTAATAAAAACTAGGGCCGTCAAGCGATTAATCGCGATTACTCACATCCAAAATAAATAGTTAATAAAAGTTTGTGTTTACATAATATATTTATTTATTATGTAATAGTGTGAAATAAATAAAAATACAAATAAAACACCATTTATCTGTTTATCATGAGATTTATTTTTAAACTACTACTACTAATGAACATAATAATTTAATAAAAACTAGGGCCGTCAAGCGATTAATCGCGATTACTCACATCCAAAATAAATAGTTAATAAAAGTTTGTGTTTACATAATATATTTATTTATTATGTAATAGTGTGAAATAAATAAAAATACAAATAAAACACCATTTATCTGTTTATCATGAGATTTATTTTTAAACTACTACTACTAATGAAAATAATAATTTAATAAAAGTAGGGCTGTCAAACGATTAATCGCAATTACTCACATCCAAAATAAATAGTTCATAAAAGTTTGTGTTTGTGTGCTGTCAAAAGATTAATCGCGATTAATCGCATTTAAAATAAAAGTTTGTGTTTACATAACATAATTATATTACAGTATATACATGAAAATATTTCTTAAATATATACAAGCATGTGTGTGTATTTATATATATAAAATAATTATACACAGTGCACCCACATATATTATGTAAACACAAACTTTTATTTCGGATGCGATTAATCGCGATTAATCGTTTGACAGTCCTAAATAAAACCCTATACATAGTAGTAATAATAATAACAACAATAATAACATTGTTTATTATTATTATCTAAAAATGCGTAAAAATACAAATAAAATGAAGGCCTGTTTCATGTGGATTTTTTTTTACTCCGGTTACGTACTCAAATTTCTTGTACTAAATTCTTTTCCATTTATTTGATTCATTTTTGGTCTTACCACCAGTAAATGGAGGCCAAAACGAGTTGTTTTCCACAACGACTGGTTCTTTGAAGATATTCCGCATGCAAATTGAAGAAGTTGGCAGGTGTCACCATTCACTGAGGACACGCAGCCGATCAGTGTGCATGTTAATCACTTTCAATGCATCCTAGATCTGTCTATTTTCACCTTTTCTTCCTTCCTCCCCTTCTCTCCCTGCTGTGCATCTGTCCATCACGATGACAGGCGGATGGGATGCTCCCTCGAGAGAAAAAAATAAAATACATGGAAATTTGCTGTTGTGACAGAGAAAGACCAAAGTCCTATATTTGTAGACGAATCTTAGCTAGAAATGCCTAATCTAAGAGCAGATTCTGTTCGTAATTCTCTTAGCCTTTGCGCCCTGACCAATCAGAGCTCATCCTAAAACAGTTTGTGTCCTGCAGTATGATTTCCCACAGGCTCGCTGTCAGTTGTCCACATGGGGTTTAATCTGGAATCATTACTTCTCGAAGGAGTCTTGACGGATGTCATGAGATGTATGGATATTAATTGAAAGGTTTGAAGTGTCGTTCTCAATATCAATGATGAATGTTAAGCACTTAATGTGACACCAACACAGCAACCAGAACCCAAAATATGTTTCATTAATATTCAGAACTGATATGAGATTGACGTATTCTTGCTTGTCTCGTCTAATTATCTTCTCTGCATGTCTTAAAGCACGTCACCTAAAGCGCCTGACTGTAATATGGCTTATTGCGACACTTACGGGTCCTATAAACCAATCCTCTTGGTTGCGTATCACCTCATGCGTGACCACCAAACATGCTGTCTGGGATTAGACTCAAAGGTCATATGTCCCAGTAAGCGTGCCATTTATGGGGAGATGAAAGCAAGCGGTTTGAGGAATAGCTTTGAATACCTGCCATGACATGTGCCTCTCCGCTGAAGAGCAGCATGTAGGATTTTTCCTCGTGTCTCAAGCACACAAGTGGCTTCAAATGAGGTTTTGGCGCATATGGCTTCCTAGAGCCAAACACAAAAGACCTTGTTGTAGCTGTGAGATGGTTTCACATTAGAGAGCTGGCTGCTTTTTATCCAGTTCTCTGACTTTAGAGCTAGTGCTACGATGTTGTACATTTTAAGATTTGTTTTTTGGATTACCTCCATGATAGATTATACAACTGCCGGTCGAGACATTTTAGATTGCTTGCTTGCTGCTTAGTGTCCTAGATCATTTAGCTTACAAAACAAGTCAGAAAACAAGATCTCCATTCTTTTTTGATGAGTAAAACCAGGCCTGGGCAGATAAATTGCACATTGTAGTCTGTTACTGTTTACAAATTACATGACGGAAATTTTAATTTAGATTACTTTGTTTAGGTAATGTATTCGGAGTATCTTTGGATTACTTTTAAATTACTTTTGACCTTACTCTTTTAAAATCTCCGGGGTCTCCAAGTAAATATTTTAAGCCAAAGGGGTCTGATTGAAAAAGTTTGGGGAATCCCTGCATTACATGAACACACACTAATAAACATGAAAATTTTACAAAAATATGAATCATTTACTGCCATTTTGTGAATATGTAATCATGTAACTGTAAAAGTAACTGTAATCTGATTATGACCATTTTAAAACTTAATATAATCCAATTACAAGTATTACATTTTTGGAATCTGATTAAGTAATCCAGTAATCCAGAGCTGGTTAAAACATTGTTTTCCAGTAAGCAACCGATTAATTGGAGTATTTCGTCTCAGTCGTTTTTAAAGATAGAGACTCATGATTTAGATGTGGGTTAAAGTAACTTGTGGGGCAGGAGCTGAAGGTCACAGTCCAGACTGGCAGGTCACGTTGGAATCATGCATCAATTATTCTTGTTTTTGCCTTGACACTGTGAGTTGCCAATTTGGGTGCCTGTTTTAGAGCGCTGGCATTCCGGGCAAGGTAAGCGTCCACATTTAACCACTGGTTCTGCTGTTTTATTGGTGTGGCTTCAATCCAGAATAAATTAATAGGCTTTCCAGTGCGTAGATCTGTCTTTGCTCTGCGCAATGTGTACATTTGTGTTTAAAGAGTGTTGAAAGGGGAGTGACCATAACATAATGTAAGTATAGAGTAAATATACGCATGATTCACTTAAATTTATGCTGAAAATGTATACCCTTAGTTTACATTTTTCAAGTGAAATGACTAATAAGGTTGGTTGGTTGGATTGTGAGTGAGTGAGAGGGAAATGAGCGAGTGAGTGAGTAGGTGAGTGTGTGCAATGAGTCAGAGAGTGAGTGAGTGAGTGACTGAGTGAGTGAATGAGTATAATGAGTGAGTGGGATGGAAATGAGTATAATGAGTGAATGAGAGTGAAATGAGCGAGTGAATGAGTAGGTGAGTGATTGTGTGAGTGAGTGATTCAGTATAATGAGTGAGTGAAATGAGTGAGTTAGTGAGTGAGTGAATGAGAAAATGAGTGAGTTAGTGAGTGAGTGAAATGAGTGAGATGAAAGTGAGTGAGTTAGTGAGTGAGTGAGTGAATTAGTATAATGAGTGAGAGTGAAATGAGTGAGTGAGTGAATGAGTATAATCAGTGAGTGAGTGAAATGAGTGAGATGAGAATGAGTGAATGAGTATAATGAGTGAATGAGAGTGAAATGAGCGAGTGAGTAGGTGAGTGAGTGTGTGAGTGAGTGAGTGATTGAGTATAATGAGTGAGTGAAATAAGTGAGATGAAAGTGATTAAGTGAGTGAGTGAATTAGTATAATGAGAGTGAGAGTAAAATGAGCGAGTGAGTAGGTGAGTGAGTGAAATGAGTGAGATGAGAGTGAGTGAGTGAGTGAATGAGTATAATGAGTGAGTGAGTGAAATGAGTGAGATGAGAATGAGTAAATGAGTATAATGAGTGAGTGAAATGAGTAGGTGAGTGATTGTGTGAGTGAGTGATTCAGTATAATAAATGAGTGAAATGAGTGAGTTAGTGAGTGAGTGAATGAGAAAATGAGTGAGTTAGTGAGTGAGTGAGTGAAATGAGTGAGATGAAAGTGAGTGAGTGAGTGAGTGAATGAATTAGTATAATGAGTGAGAGTGAAATGAGTGAGTGAGTGAATGAGTATAATCAGTGAGTGAGTGAAATGAGTGAGATGAGAATGAGTGAATGAGTATAATGAGTGAATGAGAGTGAAATGAGCGAGTGAGTAGGTGAGTGAGTGTGTGAGTGAGTGAGTGATTGAGTATAATGAGTGAGTGAAATAAGTGAGATGAAAGTGATTAAGTGAGTGAGTGAATTAGTATAATGAGAGTGAGAGTAAAATGAGCGAGTGAGTAGGTGAGTGAGTGAAATGAGTGAGATGAGAGTGAGTGAGTGAGTGAATGAGTATAATGAGTGAGTGAGTGAAATGAGTGAGATGAGAATGAGTAAATGAGTATAATGAGTGAGTGAAATGAGTAGGTGAGTGATTGTGTGAGTGAGTGATTCAGTATAATAAATGAGTGAAATGAGTGAGTTAGTGAGTGAGTGAATGAGAAATGAGTGAGTTAGTGAGTGAGTGAGTGAAATGAGTGAGATGAAAGTGAGTGAGTGAGTGAGTGAATGAATTAGTATAATGAGTGAGAGTGAAATGAGTGAGTGAGTGAATGAGTATAATCAGTGAGTGAGTGAAATGAGTGAGATGAGAATGAGTGAATGAGTATAATGAGTGAATGAGAGTGAAATGAGCGAGATGAGAATGAGTAAATGAGTATAATGAGTGAGTGAAATGAGCGAGATGAGAATGAGTAAATGAGTATAATGAGTGAGTGAAATGAGTGAGATGAGAATGAGTAAATGAGTATAATGAGTGAGTGAAATGAGTGAGTGAAATGAGTGAGTGAGTGTAATGAATGAGTGAGTGAAATATGTGAGTGAAATGAGTGAGAGAAATATGTGAGTGAAATGATTGTGAGTATGTGAGTGAGTTAGATGAGTGAGAGTGTGTGAGTGAGTGAATGAGTGAGTGAAATGAGTACAATGAGTGAAAGAGTGAAATGAGTGAGTGAGTGAGTGAAATGAGTGAGATGAGAGTGAGTGAGTGAGTGACAGAGTGAAATGAGTGAGTATCTGAGTAGGTGAGTGTAATGAGTGAGATGAGAGTGAATGAGTATAATGAGTGAGTGAAATGAGCGAGTGCGTGAGTGGGTGAGTGTAATGAGTGAGATGAGAGAGAGTGAATGAGTATAATGAGTTAGTGAGAGTGAAATGAGCGAGTGTGTGAGTGAGTGTAATGTATGAGTGAGTGAAATATGTGAGTGAAATGATTGTGTGAGTATGTGAGTGAGTTAGATGAGTGTGTGAGTGAGTGAAATGAGTGAGTGGTTGGGTGAATGAGTGAGTGAAGTGAACGAGTGGTTGAGTGAGGGAGTGAGTGAGTAGGTGGGTTGAGTGAGTGTTATTGTTTTTAATTGTATTGAGCCGTTTCGCAGTGTCCTGTGATGTGATTCTAATAAAATCAAATTATTTTAATAAATTAACTAATCCTCCTATAATTATTTGAAAAAAAAAATGGTTCTAATTACTTCATTTTATTTAAGAGACTACATGACATATGAGTAGTTTTGAAAATGTATTTGTCACGCTGCAAATTTACAATAAATGGCCTTTTGTCAGGACCACTATCGTAAAAAAAAAAAAAAAAAAAAAAACATTTGGCAATTAGCATACAGTTTGGATTGGCGGTATGGTTCTGTTCTGGGCAAGAACTCCCTGCGCATCCATGCAGCAATAACCCAAACATAACCAACATGGATGGATTGGAAATATCATTAATCTAATATTTTAAAGTACAACATAATTCGAGGATTTATTCCGATTCAAGGAAAATCAAAATGCCAAATACTGACTGACGAGAGGCGGAGCTGGGGATGGAGGAGGGTAATTAGCTCCTGAGAAACGCGATAGCTGCTAACGTGACCTTTAAATTAAATTAAATGAAGGGAAATGTCATTTTCAGGACACAAGGTCAAAAGACAAAAATTATAAAAATGTCATAAAAAGTATTACACTTTCTCTTTTTAAAACCCCAAAATAATAATAATTACTTAAACTGTAATGAGAATGAGGTGTGGGTAGAATGAGGGGGTAAAATGTGCTTAAACAGTGCTTAATGGTGCCAAAATAGGTTTAATTTTCTTTAAGATAACTAATATATTTTGTCGATTCTTTCCTTTAAATTTTTGGGATGAAATGAAATGGGTTCTTAAAAGGGTTTAGATAAACAACAGCTCCTCTGTGCGACACCCAATTCAAACAGAAGAAAATGAACACAATAAAATACAGTCGTCCCTCTGTCTGCATGTCCTGAAGAGGGGGATCTTGACATCCGTGCACCTGCATTTTTAATTTCCACCCTGACCGCTCCACAGAGCTCTAGTTCCTCCAACGAGAGATCAGTCAGAGCCAGATGGAGATGTCTTTTCCCGCAAGTCATATATTACTCTTTCATTCCCCTATCTCTCTCTGTCATGAAGCAAAGTACTTCACTGAAGACGTCTCCTGCCATCACAGGGTCTCAGGCAAGCCGGAGTGATTCAAATGTAAAAATAGCATGACGTGCCGTCTGCCGATTGGCAAAAAAAAAAAAAAAAAAAAAAAAAAAAAAAAGATTTGTTGCCCGTCTCACTCTTTAGTGACTGGTACAAAAAACAAAAACCCACAGGAGCCAAAGAAACAGAGACTTGCAGATGTAATTGAATGAAGAATCACTCGCCTCATATTACGGCCAATTTAGACGCAAGGACAAAACGTACATATCCGTAATGTTTCTACATTTCATTTTCTGGTTAATGAAGCCATTCAGAGATCAGGTGACGGACGAATCAAGGGAAAGCAGAAAGAAAGGGCGGAGGACTTTTACATTTTGCTAAGGCAAGCATCACTGTTGCGTTTGCTCATACTTGGGTTGGGAACACTGAAAAAAAGGTAAAAAAAAAAATTTGAAACACGTCCGAAAAAAGAACTGTAACTCATTAAATATCCTATTAGTCAAAAGTCTTGTGGACGCATATTTCATATGTGTTTTGTTTTTCAATAACCACGCATAAACACTATTCTTTCAAAAATACAAACATGCACATACATGTTGCTCACATATTATGGTAGCCCTGTTTGTGCTAAATATAGTGTAATTTCACCTGTGCCATTAAACTGAAAAAAGCACAAATGTCACCGCATGTCAAAACATCTCAAGGACCCCAAATACACCTTGGTCACTAGATGGCAATTTTTTGTTTACTATCTTTAGGGCAGTACATGCATTTCTCATTTCCAACAATGCCTTCCTTAAAAGTACTAAAAAAGCGTTAAGGAACTGCTTTGTACTCTTCACAAACTCTACCTTTAATCCTCTGCAAAGTTTATTTCACTAAAAAAGATCACAGTCAAAGTTCAGCAAAGGATTAGTTTATCAGTTACGGCGAGATAATCGGGAGCGAGCCGCAGTGGGGAAATCTTTATTTATTTATATTGGCACTCTTTTGAAAGTCTTATCCCAATCCACCGGAGTTCTTTATCCGTTCTTATCCTGCTCTTAACCTTTGAATCTCGACAGCCTCTCATCAGGCATCTCTGCAGGGAACAAAGCGATCTGACAGGTCTGTACGATGACTGTTATAGACGCTTCTAATTTACACATTTATCTTGCTTAGGCATATTCTGAAATCTGTATGCTAATTAAGCGCTCGAGTCTCACAATGTCCTGTTATAAAAGATTCCAAAAACGTCTTCTGGCACTTTCAGCGAATAATGTCATATTATATTTTTTGTAAAGCATTAGAGGCACAAACCCCCCCTTTTTTTATTTTGCGACATGTGGTAACACTTTGGTAACACTTTACAATAAGGTTCATTAGTTAACATTAGTAAACTACATTAGTTAACATAACAGCACTTTTACAGCATTTATTAATCTTTGTTGATGGTAATTTTAAAATGTACTAATATTTTATTAAAATCTTGTTAACATTAGTTAATGCACTGTGAACTAACATGAACAAACAATGAACAGCTGTATTTTCATTAACTAACATTAAAAAAGATGAACAAATACAGTAACAAATGTATTGCTCATGGTTAGTTAGTACATTAACTAATGTTACCTTATTGTAAAGTGTTATTAATCTCATAATAATAATCTCATAAAACATGTAATTTGTAATTTGATTTTCAAGTATTAATATTAATGAGAATAATGGCAACATTAGAATATAAGAAGAAATGTCTCAAATTTGTAAACAGGGTGGCTAAAAATATAAAATGTATTTTTATTTTTTTTTATTTTAGATGTATAAACTATTGTCTTCTCTGTTATTCACAACTCTGTTACTCACACTAACAGTTTTTTTATTTATATATCTATTTATAAATGTATCTGTCATTTTATTTATTTAATAATAATAATGAGAATATTAGAACATAAATGTCACAAATTTGTAAACAGGGTAGCAAAAACTGCACAAACAATGTTTAGATGGATTGGTTTCCGTTATTTACAACCCTGTTTACAACCCACATTTTTATTTTTTTATAATATTTATATTTTATAATTTTATTTCATTATTTATATAATAATGAAATAAAATTACAGATAATATTAATAATAATATTATATTATTAATAATAATATGAATCAATATTATCATTATTATTTTTATAAACTGTATTTACAAATGTACCAGTTTTGTTTTGAAGAGTTGCAAAAATTTCAAACCACATACAAAATTAGAAATGTAATTTATCAAATTAAAGAAAATATTACATAATAATTTGTTTGGCATACAATCTTTTCATGTATTATATTCAAGATATTATATAATTTGTTTGGCATACAATCTTTTCATGTATTATATTAAGATATTTGATTTAATTGTGTACCCTATTTTTGGAAAGAACTTTTGTTCTCTATTATCCCTTTGTCGTCTCTACAGTATCAAGTCTATATTTAAACACTGTGACATTTATTTTATCCTTTGCATGATTATGGAAAAAAAAAAAAAAAATCCATGTCCTGATCTGCAGTTCCCGTAAGCAAGCAGCAAGTAATGCGAGTATCCAGAACCTGAACCGCCTGACTATTCTAAAACTATTGATCATAGGGCTCCACACCCCCGTCCCAGCATCTCTAGTGGCTTCTCGGGTTGCTTGCGTCATCCTCATTGAGTGGAACCAGAGTAAAGCGACAGATTGATAGAACGACCTTCAATCCAGGCAGAGGTCAAAGGTCCACATAGGCGTTTCTCCTAAATTACAGGCCATACATAGTCATGCCTTAAGGTCAGAGCTGGAACAAGGACTAGAGAAGGATGAACATAAGGGATAAATAAGCGAAAACAAGGGAGGTAAGAAATCATTTTCCATAGTTTAAGTTTGTATGTCTCGAGGGACTCTAGTTACAACTGCAAAGAGATGCTTTTTTTTAGAATCACATTTGAAACTACCTCTATTTTTGTCCTACTTATTAATTCTACGTCTTTAGCTGTAAACAGAACATACGTTAAATCATTAAATTCAATGGAGGGGGATAAAAAAATAAATAAATAAAAAAAAAACATTAAAAAGCTAGAAATAGCCTGTAATATTTTACAGAAGGGTAAGAAACAAATGCACGTGAAATAATTCCCTGTAGGTCTGCATCGCATATATTTTTAGATGTGCTTTCTAGCTATGATGTGTCTGTCGGCAATGTAACCGAATGCATCCAGAAAATTGGTTGAAATCTGAGAGAATCGGCAGCATATGTTGGGATCTCGCCTGAGGGGCTAATGTGTCCCGTGAGAACAAAGTGGTCCCCGCTGCAGAGCACCCATTTACCCCCGCGTGAAGAGGATTTTAACTGATGATGGCTCGATCTGAAGAGGGCTACATGTCGTTAGCAGTTGTCCTGTGAGAAAACTCTAGATGCTTGGCCTTGAGACGTTAAATTTCATCAGTGAAAAGCACATTATCACTCTTAGGCCACGTCCACACGAAGCCGGCGAGGGTTTTTCCTCGTTTTAAAAAAAAATCTGTAAACACGGCGTTGTCTCAAGAAATATCTGCATACACACGAAACCACTGAAACCGACTAAAAACGGTGTAGTATATATGCCAGACCAGTATGGGGCTAGGGGTGGGCGATATAGCCTAAAAATTATATCACGATATTTCAAGAATATTTGCGATAATGATATTTATCACGATATAGAAAAAATATATATGAAACAATGTTTTATTGGTGATTGCAGCTGGCTGGCAGCAGCATTAGTGCAAAAAAAAAGTATAACATAACTCCTTATCATTTTATTTTAACAATAACTACAGTAATACATTAACAATATTAACAATAACTTCAGAAGCCTGCACAATATAGTCACCTAATAAAATTTACCTAAACTTTGAAGTACAAAAAATTTAAACAAACAGCGGCAATCCAAACAAACCTTCAAAATGTAACAGTTGCCTTGCATCTCTTTTGGATTAACATCAAATGAGGTATACAATACCTAATTTATACAATAATTGTATAAAATCTGAACATTTAGGGGAAAAACATTTAGTGGGGAATAAATAAGAGACAATTGTAACACTAAATCTGGTAAAACTTTACACATTGCTCTTTGTATTGTACATTCATGAAAAAAACAAGGTAACAAATCAAAAGGATTAATTATTATATAGCATAGTCTACTATAAAATCATGTTTAACATGAGGCATGTTGATATACATTTTAAACATGAGGCATGTTTAAAATGTATATCACAGCTGTTTAATGAGGCAGCAACATATGGTCGATAGGACAGAAGAAAGGCTATTAATAATCTTTCATTGCGCAAAAGTATTATGATATGAAAGGCTCCAATATATCGCACAGCGCTTATGCGCATCCCGAGCGCTGAATGATGCGCTTGAAGCAACACGGAGTCGCAGCGCGTCGAATACTCCGCACTGAACAGTTCAAAGCACAAAGGAAATAAATATTGATGCGTAGCGTTTTGTATAATATACAGCATCTAGCTATGGAATCGTTTATTGAGTCCTTTCTTTTAACACTTTTACATTTCAGTTACTGTGCGCGTGATGAACAATAGTGCTCTGACTCTAGTGTTGTGATATAACAGACACCCGGCAGGTAGAAAGTAACATGATGATTTAGTTACAGCAATAAAGTCCAGCAAGATAAAGTTGTTTTATGCGAAACCATAGACCTTTTATTTACAGATCAAATATAATAATAGTAACATTGAATCATCTTAGAAAGAGTTTAATCGTGTTGGCTGTTGTACCCGAACTGCGGAAACTCTGAAGGAAGATTAGGCGAATGCAAAATGTACGCTAGTAGGGAAGTGGTGAAACGAGTTTTCATGCATATTTGACAAAAAAAAAAAAAATTGTGTTGTTGGAGATCTGACCTCTTGTACTCAAACAACTTCCATACTATTGAAGTAGCGCCCTTTTTAGGAACTAAATCTTGATCTGATCCGGAGGCTGACATGCTGCTGTGTTGTTGTGCGCGCGCTAAGTAACGTAAATACGCCATACGTCATCATATCATCAATATCGCGATATGACCATTTTTTATCATGTAAAATTTTATACCGGTATTATCGTGGACGGTATGATATGGCACAGCCCTATATGGGGCGCTGTAATTCTGCCACAGAGATACACTATACACGGACAAGAAGACTGCGTACAACCTTGCGCGCTGTATACGAACCAAGAAGAAGACGACGAAGATGGCGTGTGACGCAGCCAACACGTGATGTGATGACATCATCGTTTCACAAAATATACGGATTGGCTGTACACACGAAACCGCAAGGGTGTCGTTTTCAGATTTATCCACTTTGGGACCCGGTTTCAAAAATGGCAGTTTCATTTTCCCAATACGCCGGATCCGTGTGGACGAAACGCCAATACGATAAAAAAATGTATACATATACAGCGAAACGCGTCTTCGTGTGGATGGACCCTTAGCCTAATGCAAATGTGAGCCACTAGTCAATGTAGCCTCATTGTATGGAATAAAAAAATGAATATGTTCCTTGAGGTTCACTTATAATGTTAATAAAGTTAGCACAAAAACAAACAAACAAATATATATGGAAAAATGATTACGTTCAACCCTGATTCTGACCCTCTGTAATGATTTTTTAAGGGGCGGATCATTTAAGGCTTGTCAGTAAACAGTGTTGTCATGATTGGCTAAGGCCGTGTGTCCACCAAAGCATTTTTAGCCAGCTAAAAACACTAGACGCTCTGCTGAAGACGCCGTGCTTTGGGCGCTTGAGAGTATTTTGGAGGCGCAGCGTTTTTTCCATTGAGACGTTTCGTTGCTATGATACAGAATATCTGCAGCAGTTTGAATGTTGTGACAGTTGGTCGGTGTGGTATTAGTCCCGCCCCTCCTCCACTGATTGGACGGCTGGGTAAAAAGTGACAGTGATGAGCACTGCGTTTTATCCAAAGTTGAACATTTTTCAACTCCCAGCGACCAGTAAAAACGCTGGGCGCTCGACGCTTCAGCGTGAAAAAAACGCTCACTGCCTCGGTAAGCTCATGGCGTTTAAAAAACGCGACACTCCCATAGAAAACAATTGAAAACATACGCCAGGCGCGTGGAAAAATGCTTTGGTGGACACACAGCCTAACATCATCATTGCATAGGAAACCGTATGAATGGCCACTCGCTATTACACGTGTTTTGTGAAAACATCAATATAAAACCGTCATTTATAGATAAAGCATTATGAAATCATTTACTTAAAGGGACAGTTCGCCCCAAAATGAACATTCTGTCACCATTTACTCTCCCTATATCGTCCCCAAATATGAAAATGAGCTGTTCTTTGAGCTTGATTAAATTGGTTTTAAGATAAGATATTTGAATGCCCTTTATAGCATTACTTGTGACTTCAGAATTCAACACGCACTTACATGGGTTTACAAATCGTGTTCAGACACATTTTAAAAAGAAACCTGAAAACGAGCTTATATTTAGAAGCATCTGCTTTCATGTACTTGCATTGAGTATGTAATGAATTGTGTGGTAGTACATTCTGGAAAACATTTCGTTAGTCTCAGCCACCCTAAAACTCACTCACATCTGGGTCACGGCACCAATGTAACTCTGTCCAGTTCTACTTGCGCTGCTCTGAGCGGGATTCAAAGCAGTGTTTCCGGCAGGTGAGCAAACAAGGACGCTAAATACTTCAGAATTTAGCGTCAGTCGCTAGTGAGCAACTTCTGGGCTTTATTTACTCGCACAGCTCTTACAAGCTGGCTTCCGCTTCCTCCCATCCGGGTCACGGCACCAACTGAGCCCTTTGGTTGTACACGCACCACTCCAGGTGGAATTTGAATTGACGTTTGAGAGGCGGGCGTGTTAACAAGGACGCTCTGCCTCTAACGTCAGTCGCTAGTGCACCTCTTGAGACCTGGGGAGTGAGGTTTATTAGCACAGCTCTTATTAACTGGCATTCGTCACATTATGAATTGTACTAAACGCAAACAAAAAGATGGCCTTGAAATTGCCTGTTTAAAAAGTATTTTAAATGGCTTTAAATGGGCCTGGGATGAATTTCATTTGGGAAGTGAGAGGAAATGATGACTCGGATCTTAACGGGATTCTGTATTGCTGTAGTGTGTTCTACAATTAGTCTTCTGAGCTCATCGATTTAAGCCCACTGTCTAGCAAGAGACGAGACGTGCAGATCCTTTGTGGGTGTTTTTACCCAGAGGGGCCGTCCCGATTGCTGTCCAGATGTCCATTACTTTAATTGAGAGTAAGGAACAGCAGACTGCCTACTTGAGGGAGAAGGATATAAGACAGGGAGAAGTAACGTACAGGAATGAGAAGCTATTCCTGGTCCAAAAAAAATTCCACTTTGCCTCTCTTCTAAGTGGTAGAACTATTAATGTCTTCCTGTTGGTGCATTAATGTCTCCTCCGTCTATAAAATTATAATGAGATCCCTCTTCTGCGCTGTCCTAAAACATTCTAAGAGAAAAGGCGTTTGCGAGCCATACTTTGTGTTCCCTGTTGAATCGTTTGCAATAAGACCACATGTTCGAATAAATAGGGCCTATTTTAATAGTATGTCGACCATTTTTGACTTTCAGTCATGGGAAGTTCACATGTTGCTAAATGAGCTCGGAAGTTGTAACCGCCCATCGAGGCTCGCTTTATTCCAGTGTCATTTAGAATGACAAACGGGGTATTTTTATGTGTCATTGTAGCTCTCACAGGGACTGTAGTCTGGGTTGTGGAGACGGCGAGCTCAGAAACACAAAGCCTTTGTTTTGACAGGTTTCTGTTCTCCATCCTTTTCATACCAGTGTTTTAGATATTTCTAGGTTCATAATTGTTTTGTCTAAGGTTTTTATTTCAGACCAGTTGCTTGTTTGGGGGATATGAGAGAATTTGTCTTAACGGCATCTTAACTGTGGTTTGTTCTTCTAACATTTAGCTGATTTAAGCGTTGTGATCAAAAGGAAAATCTAAAATAAATTAGGGCTGTAAAACGATTAATCGCGATTAATCGCATCCAAAATAAACGTTTGTGTTTACATAATATATGTGGGTGCACTGTATATAATTATTTTGTATATATATATATATATATATACAAAAATACAAACACCAGAATGTATATTTAAGAAAATTTTTTCCATATAATATAAATGATATATAAATCTATATACAGAATATACATGAAAATATTTAATACAAGCAAGTGTGTGTATTTTTATATATAAAATAATTATACACAGTGCACCCACATATATTATGTAAACACAAACTTTTATTTTGGATGCAATTAATCGCGATAAATCGTTTGACAGCCCTAAAATAAATGTGTGATTTTTTTTTTTACGATTTTGTTACAATTTTGGCAGTGTGGTTAGAAATATACCATAGGGTTGAGGAGACCCTTTTTATGAGCTTTTTCTTCCTAAGCAAATAAATCGTACCCCCTTAATTAACTCGCAAATTAATCCGCTCAAGACTTTAATATTTTGAGCATTTTTTTCCTGATTAATAGTCAAAGCTTGGGATTACTGGTTCTAATAATTATAATGTCCAATATAATGGATGATTTTAATCAAGGAAAATAAAATGAGACACAAAGTTTCATGACCGAATGCAGTAAAATGCCGTCACTGAAAATTACAGACGCACTTTAACTTGAGTAGAAATGTAACAGAGGAATTTTTGTTTTAGGGCCAGGCGACTATGATTTATGGTGGTTATTTTTGGGCCTTAAAACAACAGGT
Organism: Pimephales promelas; assembly: GCF_016745375.1. The sequence continues at coordinate 19,840,947 of NW_024121144.1, forward strand.
GACATAAACAATGAGCTTTATCCATGTGCAACCAACCACTACAACCTGGCAGAGCTTGCATTGAATATTGCTAAAACTATGTTTTAATGTTTAAAAATGACATAAACTCACTCTGTGTAGATGGTCAATTTAGTTATTGGAATACATTATTATTATTACTAAGTGAAATATAAAGGCGATTTTACCACATTTGTTCAATCTTTAGACTGGAACACTGAACTGGAAAACACTCTTTTGCGGTCTCAGCACAAAAACAACAGATGGCTAAATTATCTTGACTTATTGTCTTGGTGGATTGCAGCAGACACAGGAAGCCCAGCATTATATTATCCCTTGTAATTTGGATTTAGCACAATGGCTGTGGAAATCTTGAGGATCCTTAAAATCATGGGGGGTAAAAAAAAAAAAAAAAAAAATATCAATAGGTGCTGTAGGGGTTAATGAGGCAGATGTGCGCTTCGTAGAAGAGTTTGCATGCTATCTGGACAGCTTAGCCATAGGTTAGCTGGATATGGGCCAGACTGTGTTCTAGTACTCGACTGACCCCCTGGAGACGGAGACTGAGTGTTCACTCAATAGACGAAACATGGACTGACATGCTCTCGCCATCCAGACATGGATGGCTGAGCTCAGCGCTAGTCAATCGAGTCAACATCGCAAGTTTTATTTTTAACAACGCTGAAATGCAACACTGCAAGTTAGGATTTAATACCAAGTAATGGGTAAATCAACAAGGGCTAACACCACGTGAACTTATTAAAGGAGTAGTTCACTTTAAAAAAAAAAACAAAAAAAACTTTTGCTGATAATTTACTCACCCCCATGTCATCCAAGATGTCCACATCTTTCTTTCTTTGGTTGAAAAGAAATTAAGGTTTTTGATGAAAACATTCCAGGATTGTTTCCATATAATGGGCTTCAATGGGAACCAAACGGTTCAAGGTCCAAATGAGAGTTTCAGTGCAGCTTCAAAGGGCTTTAAACGACACCAGACGATGAATAAGGGTCTTATCAAGCGAAACGATCGGTAATTTCATAAATAAATAAAAAAGTTTACGTTTTATAAGCTCAAATGCTCGCCTTGCTCTGTTCTGTGACGCACGTTCGTGACTCTCCTGTTCGAATTTGTTCATCAAAATGAATGAATCTTTTTTCGGGTCATGACTCGAAAGACCCTTATTAATCGTCTGGTGTCGTTTAAAGCCCTTTGAAGCTGCACTGAAACTCTCATTTAGACCTTGAACCGTTTGGTTCCCAATGAAGTCCATTATATGGAGAAAATCCTGGAATGTTTTCATCAAAAACCTTAATTTCTTTTCGACTGAAGAAAGAAATCAAGTCAGCAAGTTGATCTACTCCTTTAATACCAGGTGTAAACAGGGCCTTAGTTGTAGATTAATCTTATCCCAACAAACCCCACAGTCAATACTGATTTTGATACTGATTCACAGGGGTTCAAGCTGTAAAAACACTAATCCCATTGGTTTATTGGAATGGTGTTCTAAGAATTAACTTCACAAAGTTGTAATTGTATGAAGCAGTTAAAAGACAGTCTGCCTACATCCTTAACTGCACCAACCCGGGCTCATCCCAAGACGTCATATAACTGACGTTTTGGGACGTCTTTTGACCATACGTCAATATTCGCCTTTTTAGGGCCCCCTTAAACGTCGGTAGATGAGGTTATGGGATCCTAACTCTACCCCAGACCTAAACCTAACCCTAAACCTAACCCGTCACCTAACTGACGTTAAAGGTAAAGCGTCAGTTGTATGACGGCCCGGGATCGCCATCTACCGACGTTTAAGGGGGCCCTAAAAAGGCGGATATTGACGTATGGTCAAAATACGTCCCAAAACGTCAGTTATATGACTTTTTGGGATGAGACTGTGTTAACTGCACCACAGGGGTGACTAAGAACACAAGAAATTCATAACCATACCCTCTAATATTTGCTTCTTTGAAGGCCTGGCCACTTTAACTTCAACCAAGCACTACTCTTCAATTGAAGAGTGGTCAGACTCACACCACTTCTCCTCAAGGTTTTAATGAGGTCCGCGGGGAGCAAAGCAGCCTGCTTGCCATGCCCTAACACTCTGTAAGAGCGCTGACCTCCCGCCCCATCATACTGTCAAACTGTGTCAGAAGAGACCCAAGAACTATTAAAACCAAATGAGAAATGAAAAAATGAGTCGCAAAACTTGGGCCGCTAATGATCCGTTCAGTGTACATGTTGGCTTGCCGCTGTTTATTTCTCAATTTCGCTCAAAGATAAGCCAGGCTGATTAATGTTCAGTCACATGGAGGTGATGATAATTACCCCGACTGATAAAATGTCACAGATGTTAAAGGTTACATTCGGCCCTGTTCTTGATAACTGCCTTACTTACCATTTAATCCCTCCAGAGATAGTTTCACTCTATATCATAGCCATTTTGATGACTAATCTTACCTAATCTCCTTTAATGATCATGAAGACAAACTTTTAAATAAAGTTATCAGTATATTGATTCACGGAAAGTGCAAGTTCTGCCTCTGTGATGTTTAAAAACATTCCTCTGTTTGATTGAGTAGCCCGACAACAGCAGAATTGACTCAACCAATGGGGTGAGTTTGGGGCGGGGCTATCTATTTTACAGACCAATGGCAATTTTTTGCGGTTATTAAGTGTAGTGACACTAGCAGTGTAGGAATTACACACCTTCATCTTCAAATAGAGATAATTCATTGGTCTTTCCAACAAATCAATGCATAAACATGACGCATCAAGCATGCTACTTGAGTTTGCACGTACAACGAACAAGTGTGTGTGTGCATTAATGAGACAGCGATGGCCTTTTGATTTATTTGCATTACAAAGCAAGCACAAAGACTGACTGTAATCCATCAAAACCAGGCAATCTGATTCCCCCGAAAAGCATTCTTCAGATAAACAAAATTACGGCTTTAAAAGACCTGCGCCCCATCGAATCCTGCACTCCTGGAGTTCGGAAAGATTGCTTAGGAAAAAATATAAATAGATACGTCTGATTAAAAATCCTCTTTAAATAATGTCGCAAACGAATGTTTCGTCACAGGCGAGTCTCATTATTCCTCCAGGTGACAAACCCAGGTTATAATATCCCTACACTAATATCCTGGATCCCGTCGTCATTTAATAAATGCACTGCTGACATTTACGCATCTTTATCTTATTAGTATAACAACAAAATATTAGTCCTAAATGAAGAGCAGCATAATAACCCAACGCAACACAGTGCCAATTAGGTGAAGGGACAAATGATCTAATTAAATAATTGTAATTCTGGGGGTTTTATGCTATGACGGGCGAAGAAGCGGGGACGGCAGACAGGCTTGTTAAGCCATGTCATTTTAATTGTGATTTACAGCTCTGTTCAGTCAATGCGTGTGTATGAGTGTGTGATGGAGGCGTCTGACGGGCTGAATGGCCTGCTCTCATTAGTAAATGTCTCCCTTCGTTGGCACCAAAGAATAGAAAGCTATGACCGTCGTTTAACCATCCTAGGGGTTGGGCAAGGCCTGGATGCACTGTTGGTTTTTTAGCAATTATCAGTGCCGACGAAGCAGGTAAACGTAGTCCTCACAGAAGCGTGAAGTAGCGCTGGACCGTATTCTTCAGTGCATGGGCGGCTTGTTAAGTAGACATGGTAGACATATCCCTTTTTACATCTGATATTTTAATCTCTATATTTTTAGTCTCCATTGTCCCCTTTCAACCACTTTTGTCCTGATTTCTTCAAGGGGTGGGTCTATGAGGGGGTAAATGAATGGGCTTTTTCAGAAATAAGCTTACGCAATTTACATATGAACGCACATGGAGACGACGGACAAACATATGGAGAACATCAGCTTTCATTTCTGCTCTGAAAGCCGCAAGATCACACCGAACACTGCCATCTCAAACCAAACTTGGGTCTTCAGTCGACAAAGTTAAAAGCTAGAGCGCTTCCCATAATGTGTCCGTGTTCGATCAGTTGGCGGAGAGAAGGCGGTTTTTCGACCACATGAGTGTTTGACCACATGAGTGTTTACACTACGAAAGCGATTTCGGTTGATTGCGTTTTCGACTAGCTTTGGAAGTGGTTGAAAGCGGACACGCTCAAAACGTTTTAGACCCCATTTACACCTATATTTAGCTTTGTCCACTTGTGTTTCGATCGACCAAAACAGATCTTAAAGGGGTGATGAACTGAGAAATCAAAGTGCCGTCTATATTGGACCTGACAGGAATTGTGCAACACACGGACTCTGAGTCGAACATGTATGGGCGAATCATTCCGGTTGCCATTTCACAACATTGGACGTTTTCAAAACAATTTCCCCCAAGTGCATCGACGGGTGAGTCGAAACTTATTAAAATGCAAAACTGTTATCCACTCACAGCAGTGGGCGTTTACTTCCAAGTCTTCAGTGCGAGACGCCCATAAAAACCGAGCGTTTTTCAGCTAGGCTCAAAACTAGGCTACAAAATAGCCTATTACTTATTCATTTTGATGTTTTTGAATGCAAAATCCAAGCGAACATCATAAGTTGACCTCAGACAACAAAATAATAAAATTTAAAAAGCCAGTTCATGACCCCGGCTTTAATACCAGGTGTAACCAGGGCTTAGGATTGCTATGTATCCATTTGATGTAGTAGACCCAACCGTTTATGGTTTACTTGGTTTTGTAAGCTTCCAACTACAGTTTTACAGTTGCATTGTATCCAATTAAAATAATAGAGGATAACATCATTGTTTCAGGAATGTTAGTCCAAAGGATATTGATCCAGGAATATGTCCTACTTGAATATTTAAAAGGGTGGTTATTGGTGGAATTTGTGCAGTTCTGTGTAGCAAAAGCAAGACATGTTTTCACAAGGGAAATGCATCGAGTCCTGTCGCCTGTACTCTAATTTGAGCAGGCTGTCTGGATCCCTCAGGGGTCCAGCTGTCCAGCAGGGAGCAGCTGAGGAGCTTCCCAAAGATCAGAGGCACACGCCCGAACCTCTCTGCTTGTGCAGCTGACAAAAGCCCTACCCCGTCCCTCCGCCCAGCCCCACTCAGTTTGCTTTGTGCAGCAGCCCTGGAATCCACCCCTGTGTGAAGGGTGGGTGGCACGCTGTGTTGTTTTAGCACCATGCTCCACTGGGCTTAGGCGTCAAGTCTCTAAACCTACCACATATCTGTCATTGGAAGGGTTGGCTGACACAGACTTCTAATGGCAAGGATATCACAAGCCACCCCTTGAAAAAAAAAAGAGAAGCCTGAGTCATGATGGCATCTGAAGCCGTCGCCGTTGCAAGTTAATTCAAATGGAAGACTGCAGTGCTTGTATATTATGTATTTGGGTCAGTTTGTGTCAGGAAGGCTGGGGTTGGCTCATCAAGAGCGAAGTTTCCCATAATCTCTGTGTATGGCAAGCAACACGATAGGAGTTCTCAAATCTGCTTTCAGAAACAGTCTGGAATAAAGTGCCTGGTTCATTTGACAATTTCTCCTTGGAAGTCTTTCACAGTAGCAATCACAAGTCTATTCAGTATGGCTTTGGTCAAGAGGAAGCACTTACGGATGTCCAGCTAATGGCAAATTACCCACCCCTTGTGATCTCAGTGTAGTTTCACGGGAAGCAAATGGGAACTCTGAAAATCCAATAACTCCTTTACGTTGCTTCTCTGGTCCCTTCTTTCCAATCTCCGTTATATTTACACCGCCATCCTTTGGTATGCGCGTAATCCTTAGCCACTTCAGAACCGGGGGTCAGAGATAGAAAATAAGAAAAGAACCTGCCGTAATTTTCCTCGGCCGATATTCTCGGCCGGTGACCTTCACCCAGATTAGGTGGCGGCCGAGAAACCGAGGAGTAAGTAATGAAAGCTAAGAAAAGAGAAATGGAGTTTCCTGCCGAGTACGCCAAACCCATCGGCACAGCCTCGGGAAGGATAAATAACTCTGCTGCCTTTGCCGAGCATCTAATTAAATCAAAATAGGGCAGTTTCAGTTTATTGCCTACACTCATTAAGTACCTACCCAGTCCTGGGTACTCCTTTGC
>NW_024121144.1:19851999-19954499 GCF_016745375.1 Pimephales promelas
AAAAAAATAAAAAAATAAATGGCATTCACGTTCATAATTACCTCTGATATTTGGTTAAACATGTATTGAATACACAACTAGATCGAATCAGTGAGGGTAGTTCTTATGTATTTTGTAGATATATTTTATTTACATAAGTGTGCGTCAAAACACATTTGAGATTAGATATTTGGCATTCGCATTCATAATTGGGACACTTATGCAATATGTGTATTTGACTTGTTTGCTTTTTCTTTAAAATTCAGGATATTTACAGATCAGAGTAGTATACAAGGATTACATAAAAAAAAAATACATAAAATAAACATGTATTAGTTAAATATGCATACCAGTGAGGGCAGTTATATATATATATATATATATATATATATATATATATATATACTGTGTCTGATCCCCTTTCGCCCTCAGAACTGCCTTAATTCTACGTGGCATTGATTCAACAAGGTGCTGAAAGCATTCTTTAGAAATGTTGGCTCATATTGATAGGATAGCATCTTGCAGTTGATGGAGATTTGTGGGATGAACATCCAGAGCACGAAGCTCCCGTTCCACCACATCCCAAAGATGCTCTATTGGGTTGAGATCTGGTGACTGTGGGGGCCATTTTAGTACAGTGAACTCATTGTCATATTCAAGAAACCAATTTGAAATGATTCGAGTTTTGTGAAATGGTGCATTATCCTGCTGGAAGTAGCCATCAGAGGATGGGGACATGGTGGCCATAAAGGGATGGTCATGGTCAGAAACAATGCTCAGGTAGGCCGTGGCATTTAAACGATGCCCAATTGGCACTAAGGGGCCTAAAGTGTGCCAAGAAAACATCCCCCACACCATTACACCACCACCACCAGCCTGCACAGTGGTAACAAGGCATGATGGATCCATGTTCTCATTCTGTTTACGCCAAATTCTGACTCTACCATCTGAACGTCTCAACAGAAATCCAGACTCATCAGACCAGGCAACATTTTTCCAGTCTTCAACTGTCCAATTTTGGTGAGCTCTTGCAAACCCTAGAAATTGTTGTGCGTGAAAATCCCAGTAACTGATCAGATTGTGAAATACTCCACCAACAACCATGCCATGCTCAAAATTGTTAAATCATATATATGTGCATTTTGTTTTTGTATTTTTTTTTACACTTGTTTGTTTATGCTATGCATTCATTATTACATGATCTCCGAACAAATTTTCCAATCAATGTCCGTTTTTAAGGATCTGTTTCGGAAAACTGATTAGCGAGTTCATTACGACAATCAGAGCACTTGCTGATTGGAGCAAAAAATATCTGCAGTATAAAAATCATAAAATATGTTATTTTCTTGTATGCATGCATTTTAATGTTACAGACTCAAATGAAATTGAGTTTTTAGCAAATTTAAATGAGCTTTTTTTTCCAGCAGAGAAAACATTATTTACCCAAGGCCTGCTGTCTCATTGTTGTCCAGCTTTAGAGATTACATCCAGTGCTTTTAAGCAGCTTCTTTTCATATCATCAATGCAATTCACCCAACAATAACATTAACTCAGCCCTTGTGTGATGTTAATAAAGCGTCTAGTCCAAGGACAGCACAGCTTTTAAAGAGACAGGAGCTTGTATAATTCGGTGGAGGGATGGGGATACTGCCGAACAACCCTTGGGACAGGCCGTAAATCAGTCATCCGTGGGGGACTGGGAAAGAGGACGGGAATTGGGGGTCGACAGGGATTTAACCTCACCTTACAAGTATTCGAAATCAGTTCCATAATTCATGTACACTGAGACGAAGTGTCATTGGGTGTAATGGAAATGCCGCGTGTTGATGAACGTCCAAGAAAGTCCTTTAAATTTGAGATGAATCCAGCTCATACAGTATCTACAACCTTAGAGGTACAGTGTATGAGCTTAGTAAACCGTTTATCTCAAATCAGCTCTGGATGAAACATCCCATTACTTTTATAGCTTTGTTGTGGCTTGAAATGCATAATGGCGTTTGCAGTTGGAGTAAAGGCGCAGTCATCATAGTGAAATTTCGTGGGCCACTTCTAAATAGTGGTCAACCGATATTAATTTATTTTTTGACGGCATATGGCGAGAGCAGGGTTGCTGATGTCCGATGTAAAGATTATATATTTAATATAACGGCATAGTTTGAATCAAATCTCCTGTCCGAAAGTCTGCAAGGTTTGTGAAATGAACCTCGACAGCAACATAGTGTCGGCCCAGATCCGGGCCACATCTGGTACATGTGGATTCATGTCTGGGAAATGTTTAGAAGAGATTCAAAGATTACTTTAAATGATATGAATGGATAATTGCTGTTTGGTGACAGTAAATGAGAGAGTATTATAGTGTTTGCCTTTTATTACAAATGATATAAAAGCAAATGAGATGCATTTGAGATATTAAAGAGATTTTATTCGATTTTGCACTAAACCTCCGATCAATTAGCAAAGTGTTATTTTATTTGCAAACAGATTAGCTAATCACAACCCATCTTATTTACATATACATTTAAAGGTACAGCAGCAAAAGCTTGTTTTTTGATGCAGTAAACCTTAACCAAAAGTGGATTTTTTCGGGCAATAAAACTGCAGTGGCTCATTTGAACAACAAAGCATGTAAAACAATATGCCTCATACTTAAAGTTGACATCATTCCTAGTGTCTAGGGCTCCCCTTCCCTTCTCAGTTTGGTGGTTTCCTGTAACAGCTCTTGTATTCATGGAATGCGCCATTATGAATGTTGACGGGGTGAAGAGGGGGAGGGGGGCTGCAGGACAAGCACGCAGTGAACCGACACATTGGCGTGTACGGCCTTGACTGGCAGGGTGTGTATTTGAGCTGCGTGTCAAACATGGAAAGAAGAGAGGGAGAGAGAGAGAGCGAAAGAGAAAACCAGACCAATGCAAATATCAGCGCTCTGCCGTGACCTAGAACATCTCCCTGCATACAGATGCTTTGAATGAATCCTGAGTTTATTCTCATATCCAAACCCTTCCCAGCGTGAGGGCAGGTGCTTCTTAATGTCGGTGCGAGAGCATATATCGATCTCAAGCTGGGCTCTGAAATGCACTCAAATCTTGTGCGTTTGGGATACTAACTCACGGCATGTGGTCAATGTTACATGTTAAATTTATATAAGGACACGTGAGGTGTTTTATTTATAAAGTTTAGACATGCTTCCCATCATAATGTTGTCATAATCCTTGGGGTACCATGTACATACAATGGAATTGCTTACAGTATAACATTCTGATATCATCACTGGTTGCTTTTGCATGCACAAGGATATTCTAATATTAATCAGAATTTGATCATATTCCGTTTATGAAAGCATCATGTACATTTGTATTTTATTTTATCACTATAACCAGATTAAGTAAAGATTCCGATTTCTAGAATCTGAATACCACATATATTTTTGTTTTAATCAGAATTTGGTCATATTCCGTTTATGAAAGCATCATGTACATTTGTATTTTATTTTATCACTATAACCAGATTAAGTAAAGATTCCGATTTCTAGAATCTGAATACCACATATATTTTTGTTTTAATCAGAATTTGTTCATATTCCATTTATGAAAGCATCATGTACATTTGTATTTTATTTTATCACTATAACCAGATTAAGTAAAGATTACGATTTCTAGAATCTGAATACCACATATATTTTTGTTTTAATCAGAATTTGGTCATATTCCGTTTATGAAAGCATCATGTACATTTGTATTTTATTTTATCACTATAACCAGATTAAGTAAAGATTACGATTTCTAGAATCTGAATACCACATATATTTTTGTTTTAATCAGAATTTGGTCATATTCTGATTATGTAAGCATCACATAAATGCATTGATTGCTGTAAACCAGATTAAGCCAAATTCCTGGTTTCTAGAATCCGAATACCCAACGCTAGTATGAATTCATACTAGGTGGCTAATTCGTACAAATTCGTACGACCTCACTCGTGCGATATTGTACGATTTGTCTGAACCCCAGTGATGGGTAGGTTTAGGGGCGGGTCAGGGGGAGGTCATTCGTACGAATTGGGCAAGTCGTAAAACGTATGATTTAGCAAAAATCTTACAAATTCGGTAGGTTCCTTGCGAAGTGTTACGATCTTCGTAAGTTACAAAAATACTTACGAAGTGAGGTTGTATGAATTCGTACGAATTAGCCACCTCGTCAAATACGTACAAATTGCCGCGAGATTGTGTTTGAATAGCACATTTGTATATTTTTGCTTTAATCCGAGTTTTAGGCCATGCAAACACCTTTTCACAAACACCAAGCATCATAAATGCTTATTCAAATCTGTGCATGTCCAAACAAGGATAAATCTGGGTGATAATAAAGAGCTAAAATTTGGTTGATGGTTGATGCCACAGTAGCGAAATTTCACCAAATATTGATGGGAAAAAGATCAATTTTATGTTTTCAATAGTGTAGAGATGCATTAAGATGCATATAACATAGAGCTCTTCTGTAATAGACTGGCCAGTCTTGACAATCCATATTGTCACACACTACAGGGTGGCGAAGCCTCAATTAGCACTGCTAATTAATCTTCGTTAGATGTGTGTGTAAAGAGTAGAGAGATTTACAAGTGATTAGCATTAAATAGATGAGAGATTGTGTTCCAACAGAGATATTGCAACAGCAGGTTCTTACAGGTGTAAATAATCTTACAGTGTAGGAAGATAAACAGTAGGATGCATAAACGTTGTTGGTCCCGGAACAACATTTCTGGCTTTAGGGTTTGGGCTGTGGTTTAGTGGTGGTGGGTGAACGGGGGCAGGGAACAAGGCAACACCCAAAAGAGCCTTTGCCAAAGTCATAGTAAACTAAGTTAGAATGGCTTTGACACTCTTGACATCAGTATAGTGTCTGTGGATTTTAAACTACAAAATGGCTGCTGTCTGTCTTTGAATAATACTTAAGAACGTGTAACTCTCATGGTGTTTTCAGTGTTGTTTCACTATATGAAGACATTAATTTCATATCCAGAGCTTCTCTGAGAGTCACTTCATAAGCATTTCACTATTTCAAAAAAACTATCATTTGAGACACACAGATACAAACCGCCAAAATAAAAGTTTGGCTTAGTTTAAAGAAATTATGACAGACATGTAATATTGTGCAGTATAATGGACTTCTTAAAGTGATAATACTATTAATACTGTTTATTAAAAGGAAATAAAAAAGTCATCTTTAAACAGCAAACCTTTGTACTTTGTTTGGTAAAAAAAATGAAAGGAATTGTTCAAATTTCATACTTAAAAAAAGATTTATCACTATAGTTTTTTATACTAAATTTATATTAATTCATAAAACACTGAAATATCCCCTCAAAAATTCTGAAAATTATTTCACACAAAAAAAAAAAAACTCTAAAAAAAAGAAAATACATGTCATAGGGCACTATTGTTAAACTTTTTAAAACATAATACAATTGTTATAATATTAAGATATTAACAGTGTTGTATTGTAGTACTCGAGACTCTGACTCGTCTCGGACTCGGTCTCGAGACCATATTTTAATGGTCTTGGTCTTGTCATGGACTCGTGTGCATTTGGACTCGGAATTGACTCGTACTCGAACATTTTTTTTTAGGACTCGGACTTATTCCCGAATCCCGAGTCCACTCGAGTTCAATTCAAAATATTTTTCATGATTATTAATGTATGTTAATAAAATATTTCTTTAAATTGATTAACACGCCCAGTGATTGGTGATTTTCTAGTGCGCAACTGCGCATGACAAATTGTAATAAAATTACTTTTAACACCACCTACAATGTGGCCTTTTTACCCTAAACTGATCATGTTTTTTAAACTCTAAGTAAATTCAGTACAAAAAAAAGGATTTCTCTAAGTAAATAAAAGTAAATTAGGTAATCAACCCTCACTGGTCTCGGTCTCGACTCGGACTCGACCGTCTCTGGTCTCGGACTCGACTCGGACTCGACTCTCTCTGATCTCGGTCTCGACTCGGACTCGAGTGAGGTGGTCTCGACTACAACACTGGATATTAATTAAATAGACATCATTTTTGACTAATATAATTGATTTAAACCATTAAAACAGAATCCAGAGAAATTAAAATAGAAAGCATGGAATTTAGAAAAATAAAATAAAACAGAAATCAGGAAAAAAATAAAACAAACTGTCATAGCAGTGTTATTTTAGTATAACTGGGATATTATAATCGATTTATTAATCTTTTAATTAATATTCATTTTTGATTTTCATATTAGATTTTATATTTATATTATATTTTATATTTGTTTTTTATTTAATAAAACTGTTAAATTTCTATATAGTAGAGTAATATCTAGTATAGTAATAGTATAATATATAGTAATATCTATATAGTCTATTTAGAAATTCTTATTTCAGTTTTAGTTATTTTAGTATGTCGTTAAACTAAATAAAAATGAGAAATATTGCAGTGGAACGAAAACATGTGTAAGTTGTTTTATATTGTATTTTATTTCAGTTAATGTTTATATTTTTTAATTATTTTATATTTTAAGTATTTTTAGTAAAACATAATATTTTAAGACAACCCCGTTTCATACGGTCCTAGTTTATAGGGCTTTGGCAGTTGCTTAACAGGATGTTGTGACAGGACCAACAGAAGATCCAGAAACATATTCAACTTGGCAAAATCCCTGAGAACCACAGGTGCAAACCAGTGTGCACGTTCTATCTCCTGTTCAACCCGCTGTCTCTTCTTCTAATAGGTTGGTGGATCGCCTTGAGGGAAGAGAAGAAAACGAGACAGGCACAAGTAGCGATCGCTTTGCACTAATGACATGCATATGCCAGCACCACCCGTGGACATGAGTGTCCAAATGACACACTGCTAAACTCCTATACGACGGCCTCATCAATGCCCCTCGTGGGCTTCTGCTTTGCTTTTTAGATTCCTGACCTACTTTTTTTGGAGCCCCGACTGACGTCAAATCTTGGATGTCTTCCAGTGTTATCTGAAAACACACACCCACACCTTTAATTGAGCGGCCACATCAACTGCGGTTTTAATTAACCTGCCGGCAGATTTCAGAAAACCGCAATGTGGGTGAGCGGTGTTACGACGAGCAGATGTTGGTGTGTTTGATTCTATGAATCATCAACTGCTCAACCAAGTCTACCATTAGCATGCTGTGATATTGCTGTTTTAGGACTCGAGACGTCTGATGTAGCAGGTCCTCTGAGACTTGAGAGCTTGTTTCGTTCACCCCAAAGATTCAACAACACTTGCCAATCAAGTTTTAAATTATGACTCATGCAGTCTAATTTTGGGGACGTTTAGAAGCTGACTGAAATTTGTGAGTGCTAAGTAAGCTTGCTTCCGATCTCTCGGGAGATGTCGTTACAAGCAAAACACACAATGCTTAGTATTTCTTTCTCAACATCAACTCTTTTTCTCTATCAACATTTTGTGGAGAGCGCACCACATGGCATTTTACAACCTGAACTAACCTTGCCTTGTCATTTAAAAAGGTCAAATTATCTGATATTTTTGACCTTGACATATTCATAAGGGCGAAGGGCCTATAATATCATTTCTCATTCAGAGTGTTGGTTGGATTTCATGACTTTACTGGTCGCACCACATGACATCCTTCCTCCAAAAACCATCTCTGTTGTTGGTATGTGTGATTCCGGGATTGTAGAATGCATATACAGTTATTACTGCAGACTTGCTTTATATCTTGAATATCTCCAACTGCTCTTTACACACAACACTGCCTAAAAAAGCCATCAAATGGTCTCGATAGAACCTGTGGTTTTTCTTTCATGTAGAGGCAGGGGTGCACAAAAACTGCAATTTCTTGTTTCAAAAAGAACAAAATTGCCAAAACTAGCTTCACCTCTTACTCCACTTCTGGGCCTTCACCAAAAACCGTGGAGCATGCAGTGGGGATCATTTCAACAAGCACTTACAGTCGCCCTCTCCTGCTTTGTGAGATTGGCTAAATTGGTGATGCTGACTTTGGTGGCACTGTAACAGAACACCTCATTGTCATCATTCAGCTGCTGAGGCATTGTTGGATTCACTTGTCATGGTTGTCCTCACTTAACTGAATACTTTGCACACAAGAACAGATGGCGTGGCTATTACAGATCGTCTTATTTACCACTGTGAGACACGCTGACTCCTGTCAAGGCAAATAGAAACCAACACTGGTTTGAATCTGGGTTGGGGTTGTTTCCCAATCCCATCCATCTTTCCCAATGAAGTCCCAATGAAGGCAAAATGCACATAAATATAAATATAGAACATAAATATAGAAGCAGTTTTTATTTCTGCAACAGGTTAAATAAAACTAAAATATGAACTAAAGTGCCCCATTAGGCTTTTTTGAACATTACCTTTCATGACCAATCAGAGCAGAGTAGACCAATCACTATAGACTGGGCCATCTGACCAATCAGATCAGAGTAGACCAATCAAAACAGACTGGACCATCTGACCAATCAGAGCAGAGTAGACCAATCACAACAGACTGTCCATCTGACTAATCAGAGCAGAGTAGACCAATCACAACAGACTGGGTCATCTGACCAATCAGAGCAGAGTAGACCAATCACAATAGACTGGGTCATCTGACCAATCAGAGCAGAGTAGACCAATCACAACAGACTGTTCATCTGACCAATCAGAGCAGAGTAGACCAATCACAACAGACTGGACCATTTGACCAATCAGATCAGAGTAGACCAATCACAACAGACTGAGCCATCTGACCAATCAGAGCAGAGTAGACCAATCACAACAGACTGGACCATTTGACCAATCAGAGCAGAGTAGACCAATCACAACAGACTGGGTCATCTGACTAATCAGAGCAGAAACACTTTGAGAAATGAGGTGATCTGCAATGCATATTATGAGAAAAGTGTTTTTTGACCATCGATGCATGTAAATCTATTGTGTAGGAGACCTTCAAAAACAAATTATCAACATTTATAATAGCATAATATGGGCACTTTAAGTTATTGACAAATGTTTTGTGTTGTCTTTCCAGAGCGGTGAGTGGAAAGTAAGAGTCCTGCTTCCCCCCTCCCTGCCCATTCCATCATCCGTAGAGCATCTTTCATGCGTCTCCCTGGGTCCGAATCCCACGTCAGGATGAACTGTGAGCAGGATTTTGGAGATGGGGGCATGAACGTCACTCTAACTCTCCGGCTGCTCATGCACGGAAAGGTAAACGCACTTAGACTCCACAAACATTTAGTGTTTTCAGTGCAAGATGACACTGGGGGTAGGAACCCGACATCGACATGTACATTTCAAAGTGATATTGCTTTGTACCGAAACTTCTAATGAAAACAGTGTCGGTAGACCACTTTCACGCCTACTCTAAGTGGCTCAATCTATCAATACAGAGATAATGTAATACAATCTCTGATTTAACATGATTATTTGCTGTTAGAGTCTTCATTGTATTTTACTGATTCCAAATGTTTTAAATCTACTTGAATTCAAGTTATTAGTAAACAAATGGTTGTAGATTGTCATTACAGTGTTGTCAACATGTTCGTTTAACTGTCAGCCAGCTGCCAGTGACAGATTTCCTCCCACGTGCCTATAACTCCTTGATATTTCTCATTTGCATATCTCTTAAAAGGAATGAGTCATTAAAAACAGTCATGAAAAACCAATGAAAACATAATGAACCGTTAATAAACTGCCACATTTATATGATTTATGTGCCAATTTATCAACAGATTGTAACTTGATCTTTCAATGAGGATAAACAGAGATCCTTCAAAACTTAAGTGATCCCTTACATTCTTGGCAGCTCAAAGCAGACATCCTTGCTGAAAACTTTTCTAGAAACATTCGTACATGATGCAACAGCTCAATAAGCGGTGCATGACATCTTCCTTCATACTGTTTTCAGCCAGTTAACACAAATCAAAAGCAACACCCAATCTCACGAGAAACCATCACTGTTTTATGGGGTGCAAATTTCGTAGGAATTTCGTAGAATTGCCTCCAATTCAGCAACATTTTAAATAGCTAAATTGCGATAAGAGAGTGTTGAGCCACCTGATAATCTAAAATGTGCTTTGCGCTTTAACCCTCTTGGGTGTGATTTTCATTTTCATTTATCACCCCCATGTCATTCCAAACCCGTAAGACAGTTCATCAACGGACCACAAATGAAGATTTAATGAAATCTAAGAGATCTCTAGGAGAATTTAATCAAATCTGGCGTCTCAATCGAGGTTGCATCACTGAAGTCACATGGATTACTTTTATGATGTCTTTACTACCTCTCTGGGTCTTGAAAGTGGTAGTTGCGTAAACTGTCAATGGAGGGCCATAAAGCTCTCAGACTTTATTTGTGTTCCGAAGATGAACGAAAGTCTTGGAAAGACATGGGGGTGAGTAATAAACGACAACATTTATATTTTTGGGGCAACTAACCCTTTAACTACTGAACAAATAATCAGTGCATGTTAATCTAAAGAAGAAAAGTTTGGCTTTTAAATATTTCATCAAAATAAAATGTGATTAAAACACGCTCCGTCTTTAAAATGACTTTGACTACTATGGGGACAACTTTAACAATTCAAATTCGTACCTGATAGATTTGTTCTTAGATATCACACATTTTGGTAACATTAATCAAATGGGGTTATAGGCTCAATCCCAATTCACCCCTTGGCCCTACCCCTTGTTTTCGAGTGTACCCCTTGGCCCTTAAAACAGAGTTACAAGGGCCAAGGGGTTGAAATATTCCCTTATGAAATGGAACAACCCTTCACTAACCCGATACGTCATCAGTCGTCGGCAATGGCTCTGCCGTTACGGAGTTCGAGTCTTTTCTGATTCGGAAAGGTAATTTATTTGACAGTTTCTTCATGTAAATGACTAAAGTATTATTATAATGGTAAATAAAGTGCATGGTGGTGTCATCTGGCGCAATTTTTAAATGTTTAACCGTTTGCGAAGCCATCTCGCCGGTGATTAGCGATGTATTCTGCGAACTCTCTCGTAGCCCTCCATTTGGAGTGTGCCTCTGAAAAATCTCTGTTTCGAAGGCTATGTAGCCCTACCCCTTCGCCCTACCCCTCGATCTCAACAAGAATCGGGACACCCTACCCCTAGACGTGAATGCGCAATACGGAGGGGTAGGGGCAAGGGGTGAATTGGGATTGAGCCATAGACACCATTTTGTGCTGACTTTAAACCTAAGATGGGACATTTAAACGGTACAGAGTGCTTCCGGAGCCTGGAGGGCCCTGTTCTAATATGGTTCCACGTGATCCCAAGTGCACAGATACTCCAGACCCAGCCTACCTCATCAAAACCCACAGACAGATGAGCGGGGAGTGAGCTCGCTAATCAATAAGCTGACATTTGCTTTGTTTCTCTTTTCACAGGAGGTCGGCAGCATCATAGGCAAGGTGAGCGATTCTCTTTGTTCCCGTTGTCCCCGCTGTTGACTTATTAGATTTTGTGGATGCGTCTTGAGATTTTATGTCACTATTGGGTTTGTTTGTTTTCCCTCTGTATTAGATCTTGCAATCTTTCTCACAATCCTTTAGGTTACAATCCAAAAACCGCAGTTTAGAAACCCACAGAATGCATCACTACAAGACTTGATGTTTTCAAGCAAATGGTTTGTTAAATGCGACGAGTCGTAAATCATATGTATTAATGATCTGGATATATTGCATTGTTAAATTCTACAGCTAGCTCTGTTTATCCCCAGAGCAAGTGCAATTGTCTGAACATGGCGCAATCTCTTGGAGAGTGTCACAGTGATTAGTAAACAGTGTGTCAGCTACTGATGAGATGATTTTTGGGGGAGTTTTGTTCCTTACTTCGGCCAACTCTAGGTCCTGGAGCTACAAAACACAAATACACACAGTTGTTGGCATTTATTTGGCTCTAAATTAATCTCTTGCGAAACAAAGCTCTCTTCAGAACTGGCCTGCTAATAGGTCTCTGGGCCTTTGCCAGAGCTTGGCCTCAGGACCAGAGCCAGACAGAAGGATACAGACCCGCTCTGAGCTCCACGGGGTCTCCGCTGCTGCAAATGTCTTCTCGAAAAAACACAGTGCACAAAACGAATCGAAAAGTATGTTGCAATGTCCTAAAAGTGCTATCTTCAGATCACAACATCCAAACAATAAATCAAGAACAAGCTTGGCTGGACTTCCTGTTGCAGGGATCTGATCGATCGATCGATAAAATAGAGCCTAGCTGCAACAAGTAGGGCCCAAACGGATTTTCTAACGCAAATATGTGGATGGAAATGTCCTTGCCATGCAAATTCGATTTTATATTGCGTTCTAACACTTTTGGGAAGGCAGTAGCTCAACCTTTGCGTTTCATTCTCAGCGTTGCCACAAGTGCTAGAGTGCTAATATAGCTTTATAGGTAGCTAACTGAATCATAACACGTTGATAACTCTATCGCCCTTGAGTAAACATTCCTTGTTTGACAAATTTTGTGTTTTTGTGTCAGCGTTGCCACAAGGGGTTCTTTAGTTGTTGTTAGTGTAAAATATTATCTACTACAATTGGTTTTCAATTTCAGATCAACTACTTTTATGCCAGAACAACAGTTCTAAAGATATCCTGGCTGAGAAAGCTTGCTAAAGTTAGCTAATCTGTCGACATGTTTAGGTGGCTAACAGAATCATAACATGTTGATAACTCTACTGGCCGTTTGAGTAAATGTTCCTTGATAATCTCTTTTTGGAACCAAAAACAGAGTTTGTGTAACTTACCGTGTGCATTTCATTTTCAGTGTTACCACAGGTGGTGCTATAGTTGTAGGTAGCTTAATTTATATTCTACTTTTTGATTTCGGATCAATTAATATCATGGTGAAACAACCCGGTCTCATCCCAAGACGTCATATAACTGACGTTTTGGGACGTCTTTTGACCATACGTCAATATTCGCCTTTTTAGGGCCCCCTTAAACGTCGGTAGATGAGGTTATGGGATCCTAACTCTACCCCAGACCTAAACCTACCCCTAAACCTAACCCGTCACCTAACTGACGTTAAAGGTAAAGCGTCAGTTGTATGACGGCCCGGGATCGCCATCTAGCGACGTTTAAGGGGGCCCTAAAAAGGCGGATATTGACGTATGGTCAAAATACGTCCCAAAACGTCAGTTATATGACTTTTTGGGATGAGACTGTGTTAGGTGAAAACACCTAACTATGAAGGTCCATTCCTAAACCTATGCAACCATCAGGTCGCCGTTACCGGTGGTTCTCCATCACAAATCTTTATTGTAGATATTCGTGGGGGAGGGCTATCTAGAGTCGACTACTATTCGCAATACGTATTCAGGAGAAAGAAATGAAAGTTAATTGTGTATTATAAGGAGAGAGAGAGAGCTCGGCCACAATTGACGATGTTTTATTTGACATGAATAAAAAAAATAAAAAAAGAGTAACATATTTTTTCGTTCAGTTGCCGTCATTCATGAAACACAATTGCCAGCATTTCGAACAGTATAGTTACAAGTCACAAATAAACATTCCTTGCTACACAAACTATATCTTATATTGTGTTCTGACACTTTTGGAAATGCTGCAGTAACGCAGTATGTTGTTGTGGGAAGAAGGGGGCGGGAACCGGCGAACATTCAACAGACTTTTAATAACAAAATAAAACAAATACAAAATGAAAGGATAGGCAGCAGTCCCTCACGGACGACTGCTGCCACATAATAAAACAGAAACAAAACACGACGTAAAATCCAGGCCTGGCCTCTCTCAACCTTCACTATCGTCGCTCCTCCTTTTATACTTCCGCTCCTCTGTGAGAGATACATTTGCTCAACATTAATCACGCCACCAACCTCACGCCGTTCTCCCTCGGCCTCGTCCTGCTCGCCACAGCAGCGAAGCAAAAAAAGATTTTATTGCTTCGCTGTAAACATATTGACCACAAGGGGCGCTAGCTCTTACATTATATTTTACTACATCCAGTTTTTTTTTTTTTCAGATTAGCTACTATTATGGCAGAACAATAATTGAATCTGTTGATTATTGAGGTTATGCCCTTTTTCTGTTCGTTGGCCAGGCATTTGTGTCTGCATTTAAATACCTGTGTAGAGTATGTTTCTGGCAGTAGTTCCAAGTACTGGCAAATTTCCTAAATCAAAGTGTAACATCGGTGTAGTATCAAAAAAGAAAGTTAAAAAG
Source organism: Pimephales promelas (assembly GCF_016745375.1). Next base: position 19,866,186 of record NW_024121144.1, read on the forward strand.
CCCTCATCTGTTTGATTCATTAATTTATGCCACAGTTTGCCATTTCATTGGACTAGCCTTAAATGGTACGTCTCTCATTGTGGGTTGAATCCAAATGCAGGGCTTTTGGTGAACATCTGTGGAATGATGATCATGTAATGCTTAATCACGTTCCAGTATAAGATCAGCTAAACGATGACTTTGACATCCTCTGTTTTCTTCTTTTTCCCCTCTCTTGTTTTTTCTCTGAAGCATAGTAAATGAATGAAGGCCTGTGGTGTAGATCTCCTCACTGTGAAATCAATACATCAAGGCTTGGTTTCCCGAACAAAGATTAAACACAGTCTTAGACTAAATCTGTGCCGTTACTGGTGGTTCTCCATCACAAATCTTCATTGGAGAAGATATTCGTGGGGGAGGACTATCTAGAGTCGATTACTATTCGCAATGCATCGTCAGGAGAATGAAATGAAAGTTAATTGTGTATTATAAGGAGAGAGAGAGCTCGGCCACAGTTGACAATGTTTTATTTGACATGAATACAAAAAAGAGTAACGGATTTTGTCGTTCAGGTGGCGTCATTCATGAAACACAAGGCATCTTCCGCAGTCTTGTTTTTGTTCATGCTAGCTTCTTTGTTTGTAAATCATTGTTGCATAGATTTTTGAAAAAAATTAAAATATTAACGTTTTGCATGGAAACACTGATTTTTCATTTTATTATTTGTTATAGTCATAGATTTAGCCTTCTGACGAAACTTTCTAAAGTTCTGAATTTAGTTGACAAAAATTTTACATTTTATGTAGAAAATTATGAAAAACATAAAGGTAGATTTTAGTATCATTGAAAGACAATTATAGTTTATATTAATAGTTTGAATTAATTTTTTCTCCTAATTTTTCCAGTTTCTTTTACATTTTTGTTAAAGTTGAAGTAATTTTATTTTGTGTTTGTCATTTATATATTTTTTAACATGTATGTATGTATGTATATGTATAGTTCATTTGTAGTTATTTTAGTACATCAAGGTAAACTAAATGAAAATGAGAAATTAAATAAGTCTAAGATTTATTATAAATATTTTATTTTAGATAACATTTAATTCAAGTATATATATATATATATATATATATATATTAAAGGGCTGTTAAATAATTAATCGTGATTAATTGCATCCAAAATAAAAGTTTGTGTTTACATAATATATGTGGATGCACTGTGTATAATTATTTATATATATATATATATATATATTATATGAAGAGTTCAGATGCAAAAGCCTCTAAGTGCCATTTGGAATTTTTATCAAGCTTGTATATTTAAGATCAGTAATTTCACTTAAATGGCAATGAAGATTACCTATTAATTGTCATTAGAGTGAAATTACTGAACTTACATATACAAGCTTGATAAAAATGGTCATTTTAGAAGAAAATTTCAAATGGCATTTAGAGGCTTTTGCATCTGTATATATACACACACACACACACACACACACACACACACATGCTTGTACATATTTAAGAAATATTTTCATGTATATACTGTATATAGATTTATATATAATTTATATATATAAATATTTTTGTTCTTAAATATACATGCATGTGTGTGTGTATTTATACATATACAAAATAATGCACAGTGCACCCACATATACTATGTAAACACAAACTTTTATTTTGGATGTGATTAATCACAATTAATCGTTTGACAGCCTTAATATAAATCTAAATAAATCTTAATAAATATAATATATATAAACCCAAATGTTGGGTTAAAAAAATGTTGGGTTAAAAAACCCCAAATGTTGGGTTAAAAATGTAATTTCAAATTTTAACCCAACGTCAACTTTCACTTTCAACTCTAATTAAAAAAAAAAAAAAATTATAATAATAATAATAATTCAAGACAACATCTGGGTTTGTCCATATTTGAACCAAATTTGGGTTGAAATGACCGAGCATTTTTTAGAGTGCACATTGATGAATACCAAAACATAATAAAACATTTCATCATTTTTGTTATTTAAGTTTCATTCGCCAAATGGTCAGCATACAAGTACGCAACTGTGCGACACATTGTAACAAACTGTACTTGTGATCTTCCACAGCCTTGTTTTTGTTCAAATCAAACAAAATATGGTGTCAGCAGTTTGAGTTCAACTTTGAGGCATGATATTTGTGTTGTGGCATTAAGGGTGGATTTATAAGATGGGTGGCCTCGAAAAAATCTCATGTGGAATTTCAATTTCCTTGATAAATTAAAACCACCCAAGTCCCACTTCACCTCTGTTATGACATATCCAATCATCATTTCACCCCATCTAAAGACAATGAAACGCCAGTCAAGCGTGTTAAAGCAGATCCTCGGATCCGCAGTCGTGACTATGCCGTACACGTTAGCTTCTGTATCTGAGATAGCGAGACACTATCTGAGGCTATCTAAGTGATTCATGGACTATTGATTCCCTAGTCAGTCCAATTGCAGAGCCTTCGATTGGAAAACCTGTTCCCCTGAGGCCTATGCATGCAGATGCCATATTGCTGTGTAGCGAAGCAGAATTGATATTAATTTCAGCTATCTGTTCAACTAGTCAATCTCACTTTATCCTCCACTATAAGCCATTGTGAAAGACAGTCTCTCTGGGGAAACAACATATCACACAAACAAACATGAGAGAAAGGCAATGAGTGCTTTATGATCTTCTTTTTCTCTCGCCCTACAGAAAGGAGAGACGGTGAAAAGGATACGAGAGGAGGTAAGCCACATGCTACTCGTAGATGTTGTCTTTCTCCGCTTCCCAGCATGCAGAACAGACGGCATTCCTTTGAAGCTGGCGCTACATGGATTTCTACACATAAATGTGGTTTTACGCCGGGAAAAAAGGACTTATTTCCCACGTACATCCTCATAACAGTTGATGTCCGCCACATTAACGCTGAAAGACTGCAGAAGACATTAATATTTAAATGAAGCCTTTCATCTCAAGGGCGCATGACAGCGCATACGCTGCGACCATTAATTCATTAGTTTGATATGAATGCTTTGGTATTTTCAAGGTAGCTGCTATTAACAATAGCTTCCGGATAAAGATTGAAGTTGAAAAACCCAGGCGTGGGTGAACATGTCCCTCCGAGTGTGTATATATATAAATATATGATGATCAGTAGAAATTCTTCATGAGCTAACAAAGCACCCATCGTCTCTTATTCTCTAGCTCGCTTGCACCCTTACCTAAAGGTTTTTTCTTCCTTACAACATAAAACGACAAAAATACTGTTTTCTTCAACCTAATTAATGGTTTGAGACAAAGTGGAAAATGTGAACGCAAGTCTGCACATGAGGCCTGTTCTATTGCATTAGTTGGGACACCACAGGGGTCAATCCTGGGCCCGATGGATGTCATTAACAGAAGATATTGCAAATGGATGTTTTTATCTGCTGTTCAGTGCTATAACTAGGAAAAGGAATAGCTCTTCCTGAAAAGAAAGTCTGTCATCATGTACCATGTACTTTCTTCCTAAAGGAGACATTTTGAAGAACACTTCTGTATTCCATACAACAAAAACATACAGTTACCAGGGACTTTAAAGCTAGCAAAAAAGCACAAGAAAAGTGCACTATAATCCAAATCTTCTGAAGAAACAGGTTTAGAATGACATGAATGTGAGTAAAATATGTGAAAATGGTAGTTTTTGGGTATATATATATATATATATTAAATACCTTGTCTTTTTGTCTACAAAGTTCAAACCTCAAACAGTCCAACATTATAATATATATTCTGGAAAATAAGTCATACCTGAACTATATTTTAAGTCTTAAAAAAATGCATTGTTGAATAAATCAGTTTATTATTACATTCATAAATAAAGCAGAAATTACCAGTAAAAAAGCAAAACATTTACAAAAATAAATTAAAATGAATAAATAAAAAATAATAATAATAATAATATATAAATAATATAAAAATAAATATTTATATTATAAAATAAATATGTTAATAAATACATATATAAATTATATAAAAAATATATATTTCTTATTTTTTAGTTTTTTAATAAAAAATACCTTGTCTTTTTGTCTGGAAAGTTCAAACCTCAAACAGTCCAACATTATATTACTAAAATATAAAAATAAAAACAAATTTAAAAAAATAGATTTTGTGTACGATTTTCCAAACTTCTTTGGAATGAAGCATTAAATGCACCAATAAAAACTTAATTTCAAAAAAATAAAAAATAAATAAAATATATATATATATATATATATATATATATATATAAATAATACCTTGTCTTTTTGTCTGCAAAGTTCAAACCTCAAGCAGTCAGTCCAACATTATATTACTAAAATATTTTCTGGAAAATAAGTCACACCTGAACTATACAAGTCTTAAAAAAATGCATTGTTGAATAAATCAGTTTATTATCACATTCATAAATAAAGCAGAAATCACCAGTAAATAAAGCGAAACATTTACAAAAATAAAATTAAATAAATAAAATTAAATATGAATATATAAATAATATATATATATATATATATATATATATATATATATATATAATATATATAATATATATATATATATATTATATATATATATATATTATAAATAAATATAAATAAATATAATTAATATATTATAAATAAATATATAAATATATAAAATAAATAATTAAATAAAAAATAAATTATATATATATATATATAATATATATATATATATATATATATATATATATACCTTGTCTTTTTGTCTGCAAAGTCATACCTGAACTATACTTTAAGTCTTAAAGAAAAGTGCATTATACATACATTTTATTAAATATGTAAATTATACCACTGATAAACAGTTGCATTTGCATGCATTTGATTGATTGAGAGATCAGTTTAAGTGAAGCTGACAGTCAGAGCTCCGCTGGAGATCCACACATTTGGACAGAACACGTGATACCCACATCTAACAGCCAACAGAACTAGTTTCCCCGAGGAGGTCAGGTACATTTGTGTTTCATAGACGTACTTGGAGTTTAATCCCATCCGAATCGAACAGGCCTGTGTTTTTCTCACACGAAAACAGAACAAATTGCCTACAATTTTCTCGAGCATCCTCTGAGAAATCTAATCTCGTCTGGATAGGGATGTGCTGTGGTTTATTATTTTTTTTTTTTTCGCAAGGTTGAATACCGAAACTAAAACTAGATTTATTGTTGTATTGCCTAGTGCACCTTAATTATGGATTTAAGGTTTTTTCCCAACTTGCAGTGTAAAATAACAGTTGGTGGTTCAATTAGTGCTGGTATCCCACCTGATGTAGAAAGAAAATACATTTTTGTTAATATTTTATGTGCTAAAGTAAAAAGTGCACTCACAAACAAAAAAAGTTTCTAAAGCACATTTCGAAAGGTCCACTTTAAACACACACACACAGAATATTTCCTTTTAGAGGACAAGAAATGCAAGGCCACTACTTCACTATGTATATACGATTAAAATGCTTTAGAGAATGAGTTGAGAGAAAAGTAAAATGTTTAGGTTTCTCATATTATGATTTATAATCAAGTATATTTTTACAAACAAATGCTATCTGTCTTTATACTTAATTCAATGTTACTAATTAGTTGTGAAATTTCTAGCAATTTCCGAGAAGAAAATTTCAACACATTTTTTTTTTCCAGTGTACACCCCATTCATTTATGCGCTTTTACTATTCCACCCATACAGAGCAGTGCACGTATCAACATCTCCGAAGGCTCGTGCCCAGAGAGAATCATCACCATCACGGGCGCCACAGAATGTGTGTTCAGAGCCTTCACTATGATCACAATCAAACTGGAAGAGGTCAGTACAACAAAACACCTCTTGCATATGCAATCATGTAGAGCAATAACCATAAAATATGACAAACATGTGCTAACATTAGCTAAATGTACCGTATCTGGTTTGTTAAAACGTGTACTTATTTCTATATTTTTGTATAAGTAATAACATACACAATTATTTTAACAGATGTTAATCCCAATGTATAATTACTTTGCCTGCAGTCTCTGCAAATAACCGACTTGGATAATTTCAGTTCGATTTGCAGCAATAAAGCTGTCACGGTGAACTCCTTTGAACTCTTTGAATTTAAGCAGTTTTGAGAGATGGTTCGTAAGAGCAGTTGGATGAAACAGTCGTGGGTAGTTTTCTTATATCGTCAGTCGGTCCCATAGCAGTGGGGTGCCTTTCTGTTGTAGGATAGCCACAAGAAATGTTATTTCAACCCCTACATATTACATTCCCTTGGTGTGGCAGTGAACGTTTACTGAAAAGAGAAATACAGCTCTCTGAAAAATGCTAGATGTCCTAAAATGCGATGGGACCAAAAAAAAAATATCAAATAGGCTATTTGAAGCTGATATGTCACATATTTGACGCCAACATTAACTCAACCAATGGTATGCGCTCGGAGGCGTGGTCTGTTTTCCCGAGCAATGGCAGTCTTAACCCTTTCCCCGCCATTGACAATTTTTCGGGCAGTCCATTTTTTTCACTGTTATAGGGTAGGGGGCGCTCTTACGAATCTTCTGAAAGAGTACACCATCTCCAGATTCAGGAACAAAGCAAAGAAAAGATATTCATAAACCAGTGGTGTGTTCAAAATCACCCCCTGCCCTCGTTCAGGGCCGGACTGGGACCAAAATTCGGCCCTGGCATTTGTGGTTTTCACCGGCCCAACTAATTGATGACGTTTAAAAAAAAAAAAGTCCCCAGAAACTGAACATTTTCCCCACTGAGACACAACATCCAAGGCAACAATGACTTTCACACTGTAGTCTGTAGGCATGATATAAGACTGAGGCGCATAGACTTTAGTCCATACAGGGTCCGAAATTAACACCCGCAAAGCGCCAATTGCGGGTAGATTTTCAGTTTGGCGAGTAAATCTCAAAAGGTTATCCGCCCCACTGGTGGGTGAGTGTTCATTACAAAATAGTAATGAAATAAAATGTTGATTACAATTGCATTTTATCTGCAAAATACCTGGCATGATGGCTATGGACATGACGCAGTTGTTGTGTTTGCGGGATGACAGGGCGCAACTGAGCGCGCGCACTCACTCTTTCTCTTTGGAGGCAGGCGAAAGTTTAAACAAGGCTTCACCACCGTCTCCAAAGCGCCTTCTTGCTTTCTCTCCTTACACATATTAATCAAATTGACACGATGGTAAAACATCGGACCATAGTTTCATGTGGAAATATAGGCCTAGCCTACCTATATATAGGCTATATGACTGCATTACCGCTGGGTGAGAATTGTGCTTAAAAAACTTCTCTGAAAAGCGTTCGCACATTCAGCCGACTTAAGTTAAACCACACTTTAAATAAAACAAATAAATAAATAAATAAAAAACTATCCAGTGATGAATTATTTTCTGTGTTGAATACAAAACGTGTTGGATGTCCAAGCTGCCTGCCGGGATAATCACACAACGCGTGCACATCCGATGATGACACGTCCAATTCTCGAGCTACCGATTCATTTTAATGAATGGTTAAAACAACTGATATTTCCTTTGACTGTCTATGGATATTCCCAGTCCTTCAGTTTCTGATCGGATAATCAGGGTAAATGGAGTAAAAAAATAGGCAGAGTAAAACTATTTTTTAAATATAATTATAGTATAGAATTATTATTGCATATATTTTATCTTATTATTTATTTACATTTTATTTATTTAATATACAATTAATACATTTAATTCGTACAGAACTATTTTCATAGGCGCCCCAACAGAAAATATGATTTTAATGTGTGTAAATTGTGTAATATGTGTGTATATAAAAGTAAGAATGGAAAATAATAGACCAGAAATATAATGACAAAAAATGTTTAAATAAGCCTATATATATATAAATTAATGTATAGCCTATATGACACAAAAATACTGTTTATTATTTTGGCCGGTAAAAAAAAAAAAAAAAAAAAAATGCTTGGCTGGTGAATTTTTTCATCTACCAGTCCCCGTGGCAGGTGAGCTAAAAAGTTTATTTCGGACCCTCACAGCACACACGAGTATGGCACAGCGGCCAAAAACACAAGCACACAAGCGTGGCACAGCGGCCAAAAACACACGCTCACGAGCATGGCACAGCGGCCCGACGCACACAACACAACTGCTTAAGAAAAAGGACCATGACCAAAGCACAATAGAATATATACCGTATTTTCCGCACTATAAGGTTTTAAAAGTAACTAGGCCAGAATTTTGATAACTGAACTTTTACTCAACGCGCACAATAAAAAATTAAATGGGCTTATAACCATTGTACACAGAAACTGCTGTAAAATTAAATGAATAAATGGCCCTAATAATATAACTAAAAATTATATAAACAAAAATGTAAAAATATAAATGTTTAAAATATATCCCGCACCGGATTATAATGCGCACCTTCAACGAATGACCTATTTTAGAAAAAATTTTCGCCTTATTGTGCGGAAAATACTGGTATAATAAAAAGAAGCATGACCTACCTGATTAAATCAGCAGCCGTTGCATCAGGGCGCTCTTCTATCAATGATGCAATCCGTGTCCAACGAAACCAGAGTCTCTTTTTCGATTGCCATCAACATAGGCTTCAAGATGCTCCTCCGCTGTGCTCCTTAATCGAGTCTTGATGAATTTTAACGTGGAAAAGCTTCGCTCACATGCAACTTGTGTCACAGAGTTAACAGAAACTTGTATGCAAGTCCGATTAGATGGTAGGAGTCAGTGAGCAGGTTTGTAGGACATAATAACAACAGATGGCATTTTCTGCAAGATTGGCAGGTTTTGTTCACATCCCAATCTTCATCTGAGTCTGCTCATCATCCCATCCTCAGTACTCATCTTGGTCAGATAGCCTTCGTGCACAGACACCTTCAGCTTGTCCCAGTGCGTAGCCAGGCTAAGGAGTTGCTCTGCTATCGTGTCTGATCAGTTTGGCGCTCAGGGCATTGAGTGCGTCTGCAGGTACACCGTTACATTTCAAGTCATGGAAATTCTGGGGATCAAGCAGGGCGAAATCTGTTTATAGTTCTCTGTTTTCAGCAAAACGTTGGGAAATACGTTCAATGATGGTATCCAGAATGACATTGTGCACTTGTACCTCATACTTGCTGTCAGCATCTGATATGGTTGTGTCATCACATCTTTTTTGTCTTCTTTGGTCTCCGGTTTGGCAGCGCATGTTCCACCTCTGTCTGTCTCACACACGTTTAATTCTCCATTGGCCCATTGCACAAATGCGTCTGTTGCTGTCTTTACCCCCTTAAAATCCCTTGCATATTTTTCCAGATTGTCTTGTGTGCTTGTGACAAAGCGATGGGCCGTGAGCAAATCCATTTCACTAGTTTGCAAATACTTGGAAAGTGGAGTTGTTTGTTGGAAGATGCGTACAAACGTCTGGGCAGTGAGGGTGGTTTGGTATTTCAGCAGAGCCTCTGCATAACCGTCGGCCTTCGCACGCACAGTCGGATTCATGTTGTCTTTCTCGCTCAGGGCTTTGAGTGTAACAACAAGATCAATGTAAAGACATCCTTCTGGATCTCCAAACTTCCCAAACACTTTTGTAAGCGCAGCGTCTTTGACCCAGCATCGGGTTTCAACTCTGATTAGGGGGAACGCTCCACCTGATAAGTCACGTGACGTAGGTGTTTTGAATCACGCTTCGGTTCAGTGTTTCGAATCATCTGCGCTTCGGATCTCGCAAAGCTTCGAAACGTCTGTTTCGCGTCAGCCATCCCTAAAAATATCCCGTATTTTTACGCTCTGACTGTGTTAACTGACTCAGAACACGCAACTATCTGTGTCTCGGCCCAAAACAATAAAAAAAATCACACCGGCCCTTCTGGCATGTGCCAGAATGGGCTATATGCACGCATCCGCGTTTGACGCAAGCGTCATTTTCCGGAGATTAAAGCAAAGGAAAACCGGGGAAAACGGGATAATGGCAGAGTCTTCAAAATCTACTGTCCTCCCGTCTTTGAAATGAAACTTTCATACGTTTAGATGCAATTAGTTAGGTTTATTTTATATAATTTTTGAAAGAAGCATAAACACAACGAGGGGTGTCTGTTTAGTCTGTTTTTGTGACTAACGTTTCTTTATTATAGCCATAGAGTATAAAATTCAATATAAATTATCGGTATTGTATTGGACTCGATCGGCGGAAGTTATCGAGCATCCTTACTATCTGGCCAATCCGGGCCTGCCCTCGCTCACTATTCCCTACATTAGGCTACTCAACTAATATCCCTTTAACTGAACTGAACCAAACGGTTGAGCACATTTTGAGTCACTATATTTTACTGAGAGGAGCATCTACTAACTCAAACTGATTGAGCCATCTTTATCATCTGGTTGAGGTATATTATGCCAAAAAAAATAAATAAATAAAAAATACTACTAGATTTCAGTGTCAATCAACAGCACTTGTCACAACACTTCTTCTAACATGGATGTCAGAAACAAATAAATCACACCAGCCATGTGAAATGTTTTTGGTGAAATTTTGCAAGCTAAGCATATTTTTTTTTTTTTTTTTTGGTACACATTACACTGTAAAAGCCCTAACTTTACAAAATGATGTCACTTGGTGCTATATGAAAAAAAAAAGTATATTTTTAATAATTTTTCAAAAACATGCTCAACCGGTTGATTTGGCACATAACGGTTAATTGCCACTCCCCTTTTTGAGAATGGACATTACAATGCACTATTGAAACTTGGTTGTAATTGAAGAATGCTTTGGAATAAAGACTTAAGTTTAGTCTTGTTTTAAAGAAAACACTGCTGATTATTGTTGAAGTAAAAGAACTTAAAAAATAAAAGTATGAAAAAGTTATGGAAGTTTTAAATTTACATTAAATCAAATATAATATTTTTTCCTATTTTCCTATATTTTTTATAAGAAATACATATTTTACAAAATATTTTCCCCATAAAATTACTATAAAATCAAAGCCATATCTACCCAAGTTGTGTTCCAAATTTGAAGTTGATATCACAAAAAATTAAGTTTGTTTAGGCATACAAAAAATGACACAAATTTAATAAATTTCTGTCCAAATATCACTTCTGTTACAAAATAACAGAACCTTGAGACTCAGACCTTTCTGGCAATATGTGTTTTGTCAAGACTAGAAAAGGTTTTGATCATAAATTATGATGGGCAATGAAAAAGTATGGCAAAATATGTGTATGAATTCCGGTACCATTTATTACCATTAATTGACATCTCAGCCATTTGGTAGGGGCCGTTATTTAAAAATTATTGGATGTGTTGGAAAAAAAAAAAAGTGGTTACTAGCGACATAAGATAAGAAATGCAAACAAAAATTTTGCATCACTTTTTTCTTGGTTTTCTCCACTTGAAGGAGTGAACGAAAACAAGTGATTGAATTCGGACACTGCGAGCCGGTGTTTGCATAGATTGTGCTATTTAATAATCATTTGAAACTTAGCAAACTGGCAGCTCCAAATATAGTAATGAAAAGTTTTAACTTGAACTCTGTCATGGAAACTAGCTTGTATACACCCTAATTAAATGATTAAATAATCTATTAAAGGAGTTCATACCTGAATGAAATCAAACCTGCCTAAAAAACAAAACAATTCCAAACCCAAGTGTTGATAAAAAAAATGAAAAAAAAAAAAAATGAATGAAGCTAGAATATAGCAGAGACTCTTCTTTCTTTTGATATACTGAGTGTATTATTGTGGACTATGTCAATTTTGTGAAAATGATAAAAAATGCTGCCTCTGAATGGCAACTATTCTAGTAAACACTGGTGGGGGATAGAGTTAAGCTTTAAGTAAATTTGGAGGAAATTGTACAATGAAAAAGTTAAAGGTAAATACAAATGCAAACCTGAAAACACACAGTCATTTATAGAAACACATATTGATGCATCACACATTCATATGTATTAATAGCATCAGTAGAGTTATATAACTTGCAGTCAATGAGGTGTTTCTGTCTGCCTGAAGCGTGTCAGCTCTACACCCACCAAGTAATAATGAATCTTCTCACTCCTGCTGAATCCATTATGTATTTGATATCCTTTCATCGAAGGCATGGAGCCATTCATTAAACATCTGTTAGCAATCTCCATGTCCGCCGCACAAGTCCGTGTGAAGAGTCTGAAGAGTCACCATAGAAACCCCAGAGGTCGCGTTGGGGTTCATTTATGCCGAGAATATGGTTGAATTTTACAAGAAGCTCTATTGAGGTCTGGCCCGGCTTTGATCCCGAAAGTCTGCCCTTGCAGTCAGCTGAGAACATGGATGACATCTGAAAGCCATGTCTCGCAGAGGTTTGGATGAGATATGATAGAATAGACAGTTGGGAGAAGACTGTGAAAAATATGTCATGAGATACTAGTTTCCATTCAATAATGTTTGCACATTATTATTTGAAGGTCATATTGCTGTGTTCATTTGTGGTACTACAACAAGGCAAATGAATGGCACTACACAACAAAAGTCACTGTGATTTTTGCCAAGTAAGGCATTACCTGGGTCCACATATTTTTTTGATCCTGGAACAACATTCTTGCCTGAAAATGTAGTCCAAACCCTATCCCTACCCCTTAACCTAACCCTACCTATAAGTTACACCTAAAATAAGAGGAAAATGGTAGGTTAATAACACTGATGTAGAAGCACCGAACCCTGGTTGCAAGACATAAACTGTGAAACTGTCCCTCAACTCTGATTGGTTGATTGAAATGTCGTTTCAGGGACAACAAATATTGTTGATCCAAGAACATGTTCCACTTGGTTAAATCAGGTTCTGCGTCACCGTGATTTTGCCAAGTAAGGCATTACCTGGGTCCACATATTTTTTGGATCCTGGAACAACATTCTTGTCTGAAAATGTAGTCCAAACCCTATCCCTACCTCTAAAGCCCGGAACACACCAAGCCGACGCTGACAAACTGTCGCTGATGAAAGCCGGCTGTGTTGTCGCCTCTCGTCCGCTATCACCGGGGTAAAAAGCTGCACTTGAACACACCGAGAGAACTACAGGCAACTGTCACCTAGAATGTGCGTTCTGCGCCTGCGTGTAATGAGCAAACTGTCTATTTCTGCAGATATATCAGTCTACATTCGTCATTCAAAAAGGAAAACCGACGCTGCCGGCTGCAGATACACATACCGCTTTGAATATCAATCCCGCTAAACGCTTTCTTTATTCCACTCCGCTCATGTTAATATTGAAATATTCGCCAAGGAACACTCAGGTAAGATGACGTAACATAAGAACAGCCTACTATCTTTAACGTTTTGACTTCTTTGCGTGCTGTTTTGCTTTTATTCTCGTGCATTGACTCTTTCAATAAGCTAAACAGCCAATCAGAGTTCTCTCTTTCCCCGACGGGTCGAATTGGGCGAAACCAAGCCGACGAGGGCTATTTTAAGCCGACGGCACAGAAACCGTGCGGAACACACCGAGGAAACTTAGTTGGCCGACGCACAAAAACTGCCCGACGTCCGACCGTCGGCTTGGTGTGTTCCGTGCTTAAACCTAACCTTATAAGTTATCCCTAAAATCAGAGGGAAATGATAGGTGAATAACTCTAGGTCCTAACCCTGGTTGCAAGCCTAAACTTGACATAAACTTTTAAGGGTTAGTTCACCCAAAAATGAAAATTAAGTCATTAATTACTCAACCTCATGCTGTACCAACCCCGTAAGACCTTCGTTCGTCTTCGGAACACAAATTAAGATATTTTTGATTAAATTTGAGAGCTGGATCACTGCTACATAGGCTCCTAAGGGATCGAAACTTGACGGCCCAGAAAGTCTTTGAAGAAAATGTTTAAATAGTCCATGTGCCTACAGCGGCTCAACTATAAGTTTATCAAGCGACGACGAGAATACTTTTTGTGCGGAAATAAAACAAAAATAACGACTTTATTCGACTATTCCTTTTCTTCCTTCTGGGCCTGAGACGAGAGTTCAAGAGATTTTCACGACGCATCCGCGAGAATTGAACAAGAAGTCGTAGAAGAAGATCGCGATTCTCGCGCATGCGTCGTGGAAATCTCTTGAACTCTCGTCTCAGGCCTACAAGGAAGAAAAGGAATAGTTGAATAAAGTCGTTATTTTTGTTGTTTGTTTCGCACAAAAAGTATTCTCGTCGCTTGATAAACTTATAGTTGAGCCGCTGTAGTCACATGGAATATTTAAACATTTTCTTCAATGACTTTCTGGGCCGTCAAGTTTCGATCCCTTAGGCAGCCTATGTAGCAGTGATCCACCTCTCAAATTTAATCAAAAATATCTTCATTTGTGTTCCGAAGACGAACGAAGGTCTTACGGGGTTGGTACAGCATGGGGATGACTAATTAATGACTTAATTTTCATTTTTGGGTGAACTAGCCCTTTAAGATTGTCACTCAAATCTGATCCAGTATCATGTACTTGGTGAAATCAGGCTCACCTTTTCAACCCTGAGTTACTCTTGCATATGCTTTAGATTGCAAGAGCCCTTATATTGTAAATTGTCATAAATTCTTGGCCAGGACCCGCTTACTCAACAGATAATATGCAAATAAGAGACAGAGTCAATCTGCTGAGTGTAATATCTAAATTGATATTTTATTATGGAGGGTTGTTAAATGAGACGAGAGGTATGACCGGTAAAGGGTTTGTGTGACGCCTAACATTAAGAGTGAATCAGGGGATTTAGTCACCGTTATTAAGACTGGGGCATGTTAATATCTCTACTAGAGAAAAGACTACAGAAAGCCACAAAGAAGGACAAGATAGAAATGGAGAATATAATTTGGATATTCCTTCTCTTATTTTCCCCCTGAAACTCCAGCAAGAAAAGATGCATGGTTTCCTTTTTTTTTTTCCACCTCCCCTTCGTTCTCTGGAGGTTTCAGGGTAAGATGTTGAAAGAACACAACAACAGCGTCTTCAAACCCCTAGCACTGATGGAAACGCTAAACAGAAAAGAAAAAGACTCGCTTGCTCTACTTTCCGAGACGCAATTTGAGGCGTATTCATTCTGCTCACGTAGGTGAGGTCTGGGTTGATGGGCAGAGAGACAGCACACACTATTTACATTTCAAACTCTGCAAGAATCCGGCTTCCTCCTAATTGATTGCAGCAGTGGTGGGCCACGATTCGGGCTGATATTTATTACCTGGTTTAATTAAAGAGAAAGCCTCTGAATCTGCACTGGCTGAATAATGGACGTTGAAGCTGATTTCTTGCAGTGCCTGGAACATAAGAGCGGGACACAAGTTGTCCTCCTCTGCTTAAAGGGATAGATGAGCTAAAAATGAAATTTTGACATTCGGATGGTTGAGATAGGTTATCATATAAATCTTCGTGCAGCTGTTTTCATTGAATGATTATGTGACCACATGTAAAGCTCTGAAAGGTATCAAATGGACCATAAAAATATCATAAAATTGGTTCATACAACTCGTCTCATGCAGACATTTAGCAAACTTCCGAAAACTCACCTACCTTGCAAATACAAGTCACACCTTGACAGAGACAAGTGGGGATGACAGGTGGGTAAATATCATTTAATTCAGTCATAAAAATCAATGGGTGTCTTCGATGGCGGTGCAGTCGGCTATAACCTTTTGTTGGCGGGGACATCGATCTGCAAACTCTGAATAGAGACATTGATTAAAGTGGCTTTGGTAAAGAACGTTTCATCAGATTGCAATCAAAAGCCATGAAGGGTCAGCGGTGCACAATGACATTTTCAAACCTGGGAACAAAGAATGTACGTTAACGATCCTTGTGAATTATGAGGACATCATTCAAATGGGAATCACCAGATTAACTCGTGGTGGTGTGCTTTGAATCTTGTTGAAGAATGCCAGGACTCAATGCCAAGGATGTTCTACTGGTCGGGGCAGTGCTTCTAATAAATAAGATAATGGCACAACTTTTTAGATGCTCCCAACTCCAACTTGGATATCTCAGCAAATATAATTCTATAAAATTGCATATATACTTTTGTTTGATCCCATCTGGAAAATCCAGGTTAAGCCGATAACAGTAGTCTTGGTAGGAGAAGCATATCGAATGGCCAGTTCCCTCAGGGAGTAACCTGGGGTTTAATCTCTTGTTCAAAGAGGAATAATGGTGATAGATTATGAATTACTGCTTGCAGGTTTACACCTGAAATGTTCTTGTTACCCAACCAGATCTTTATCCTGATTCCAAACCACCCTGCATCACATTTGCTCTTTTGAAAGATCCTTTATAAGTCCCACCACAACTTTCAGTTAACATGTCATCTGTTCTATGTTTGGCCCTCAAGGACTTGGCTGCTCTTGTGGCGAATGGCACAGTGACTAGTAAGCCTCCAGTTACGCTGCGGCTGGTCATCCCGGCCAGTCAGTGCGGTTCCCTCATCGGCAAGGGCGGCTCCAAAATTAAAGAGATCCGAGAGGTGAGTGCTTTTCCATATCCTTATCTTCCTTTTCTCTGCCCTATGACGTCCATGTTAGGACTACTTGCGCTGTTGCATTTTTCATAGGTTTGGATGCCAGTAAAAGCCCATTTATTTTACATTTATGGTCTCTGGGCTGTCAGGACAGTATGAGGTAATGGTGAATGGTCTGTCACGCTAAATTTGGAGTGTTCTGTAATGCAGTGGAAGGGGGGTGTGGGCAATGGGAAGGTTGTTTGAGTTAAGGGAATATCAGGTGCGTTTAAATAATCAAATCTATAGAGTTTGTTTTAAAGGTGGGTTTGGGTTTTATTTGGTTGGAGGCTTTTAAGTTAGCAGGAGCTTCTTTCAACTTCTTTTAAATCGATATCTTCATTTACACTATGAACTTGGCGATACAACCAAAGGTAGGCGTACTGGCCCGGAAAAGATTAGGCCGAAAAAGGAAGTAATGCCGTGATTTGCAATGGAGGCAGGCGTTTGCTTTCGGCACCATCTTTAAAGGGGCGATGAACTGAGAAATCAAATTTTCACTGAGCTTTTGACATCTAAGAAGTCATCATATTATAAGAATATCCTGTAAGTTTCACAACTGAAAACGTCCTTGTAAGTCCAATAAAAGCTTTTAATTGACACCAGCCTCAGCAAACGACTCGTATTTCAAAATGGGTAACTATGATGTCAAAGAGGATAAAACACCACCCCAGCAGAAGAAGATCAACGCCTACTTCAACACGGCCCGTTTAGCCCCGTCCACCGATTTGCGCATTATAGCTAAATAACATAGGCCAACCTCATGATGACAAACCGGATCGAGGTACCGAGAAATACACAATATTGTGCAGTGCCTGGTTGTGGAAGAAGACATTCGCTGCATGAGTTTCCTCTGGATTCCAATAGGACTGCATGGATAAACTTTATTTTTAATGACTGTCCGTCTGTTCGCTTCATTTCACTGAGGATTGTTTTGTTAATAAGACTGGATTT
The DNA here is from genome assembly GCF_016745375.1 of Pimephales promelas. The sequence continues at coordinate 19,883,618 of NW_024121144.1, forward strand.
GTAGACCGATTAAGAGTAAAGATCGGTGCTGTGCCGTCTATATTGGATCTGATAGGAACTGTGCAACACACGGACTCTGGGTCGAACATGTACGGGCGAATCATTCCGGTTGCCATTTTACAACATTGGACATTTTCAAAACAATTTCCCCCAAGTGCATCGACGGGTGAGTCGAAACTCATTATAATATGCAAAACTGTTATCCACTCACAGCAGTGGGCGTTTACTTCCAAGTCTTCAGTGCGAGACGCCCATAAAAAACGAGCGTTTTTCAGCTAGGCTCAAAACTAGGGTACAAAATAGCCTATTACTTATTCATTTTGATGTTTTTGAATGCAAAAACCAAGCGAACGTCATAAGTTGACCTCAGACAACAATAATAAAATTCAAAAAGCCAGTTCATTACCCCTTTAAAGGTCAGACAAAGTTTGGGTTGAGCTTTTGTGCAGAAGCCAATCCTACTCTTGGTGGATCACCAACCCTAAATAAAGACGCCTAAACTTAAACATGCTAATCAAGGTCTTAAGGATTACTCGAAACTTTCAGACAGGTGTGTGGGAGCCAAACTCTGCACGAAGCTGGCTCTCCAGGAGCAAGATTCGACACCTGACCTATGTAAAACAGTGTACTAATGATCTGTTCTTCCATTGTGTGGCAGAAAACAGGGGCTCAGGTACAGGTGGCAGGAGATCTGCTCCCTAACTCCACAGAGAGAGGCGTGACGATATCTGGCAGTCAGGACGCCATCATCCAGTGTGTCAAGCTCATCTGCACTGTAATACTGGAGGTAATTTGACTCCAAGCAAATCCATTTGGTTTCATTAACACATTTTTATGCATGCATTGGCCCTGAAAAACTGTTGTGGATGACTATTGTGTGATAGTCTTAATCTATCGAAGACTTCAAAGGCTTCTGTACTTCAAAGACAGCATGCTGGTTTCAGTAGTGGCATTGAAAAGAATGGATATGATCCATTTCTGTAGCCTAAACATATATTTTTTATTGCTTTTTGCAGCTGTCAAATACTTTTCTTCAAATACTTGATCTAACTAACTGCACATTAACAATCATTACAGTAATGGTTATTGAATGTGTTCTCTCAGATTTCCCACAGCATGAAATGCATTTCCTCTCAAATGGTTTTCTTTTGTACATAAATGGTTCAGAAAAAAAGACTTTTAGCTGGGGCTTTTTATTCAGTGAATTGTAATGCATGCGTCCTGGTCTTTCTGTTTAATTTTTAATGGACCGGATGAGGGCCAGATTGTTGACTGCGACACTACCCATTTTAGGAATCCTCCACTGTCTGCTTGCTCCGGGATGCAAATTATGCAAAGTAACCCAATGAATATTTAAAAATATTCTTTTTGTTTGGTTGAGCAAGCATGGGGGATGTGCTTCACTGGGTTTTCATTTTATCTTTCTTAGGGTTTGGCCTTATTCTGACCTCTTGTATTTTGGCATTTTAATCAAATTACTTGGTTATTTGTTGTTGTTTTGTGCAGATGTGTTTCAAGTAGGGCTGTCAAACGATTAATCGTGATTAATCACATCCAGAATAAAAGTTTGTGTTTACATAATATATGTGGGTGCACTGTGTATAATTATTTTCTATATATACATATAAATACACACACATGCATGTATATATAAGAAAGAAATTTTATTTATATATAAATTATATATAAATCTATATACAGTATGTACATGAAAATATTTCTTAAATATATACAAGCATGTGTGTATTTATATATAGAAAATAATTATACACATATATTATGTAAACACAAACTTTTGTTTTGGATGCGATTAATCGTTTGACAGCCCTAGATATTCTGATGACACCTTGTCTCAGAGGGCCAACAGTCATTTTGAAAAGTATTTCATTATTTTTTGAAGTTATAATCTGGGTTTGTAGAGTAGCATCATTAAAGAAAAAAAAATTGCTGCATTTGCAGCATTGCAAGTTTTCCATCTAAGGATATCATGAGCAAGCATTAATAGCATTCTGAAATTATCTGTCCAAATGACTTCCTGTGAGAGGATAATGGTATGCTTTTAAGTGATCCGATGAAGAGCTGATCGATAAATGTTGCATTTGTGCACCGTGTCAGCATTTCCAGTCATTAAGGATAATATGACCAAATGACTCTGAAACCTGTGGATGAATCTGTATAGTCCTGATTTAAAGTTACTAACTGCTTTATTATACGTTTGCAGTCTCCTCCAAAGGGTGCTACAATTCCGTACCGCCCAAGTCCTGCTCCAGGTGCAGTTCTTCTAGCTGGAAATCAGGTAAAAATACACACCGACATGGCAAAATGTGGTTCTTTCATCAACAATACCAAGTATCTCACTGTTCTTCTCATAAAAACCGCAACATTTAAAGGTGCACTATGCAAGATTTATTTTTTTTACTTATTTAAATGAACAAAATTCACAACCTTTCCTAAACAAATTTTAAAATTCGCTGTGATAAACCAACTGCCTGAAACCACTGGTAAACCTCAATCCATTATATCCTCAGTTGAAACCAAACTCATGTGATCACCTATACAATTATCCGCGATTAACTTGCAATTTACAATTATCTGCGATTAACTTGCAATTTCATGAACTGCATTTTAAAATTATTTTATGTTTCCTACAATTGCAATTGTCAAGATTTAGAAATAAAAGGCTATTTTTGACCCTGATATCAGACCTCTATTTTGAAGTGGTGTGTCTGCTGTGAGATTTCAATGCAAACGCCCACTGTCATGAAAAGTCATGAAAAGTGTTTATTATAGCATTATATTTAGATCTACTACCCTGGCATGAAAGGTTGCGGCAATGAGCGGACGACAGACATGACTGTTGAGCGCATGAATGCAGTGATCATTGCAGCTCGATTATTGTATCTCTCACGAATGCTTTCATCGTAACTAAGTGTAAACAAGATGTAAATACGAGTCGTTGATTATACGGGTATATAATATAATCTTTCTTTATTTACTCGCAATTTAAATAACAGATTTTGTCATGCTACTGAGAGAAACAATGTCAAAGTTGTCCGTTTAGTCACTGGCTTGATTTACTGATGCATAAACAGCATTAAACGATTTTGAGACAAAGAACGTCTGACTGTACATAAATTACATCAGAATTCACTGATCACAGATCAGGAAATAGAATTAGCACAGTTATTTATGTTGTGGCATTACTGTCAAGTCCATATCTTACAGTAAAAGTCTGTTTGCAAAGCCAGCGCCGAAAGTACAACTGATTTACCAGCGCAGTCTCATCCCAAGACGTCAGTTATTTTGACCATACGTCAACATCCACCGTTTTAGGGTGCCCTTAAACGTCGGTTAGATGACGTTATCGGATCCTAACCCTACCCCAGACCTAAACCTACTCCGTCACCAAACTGACGTTAAAGGTAAAGCGTCAGTTGTATGACGTCCCAGGATCGTCATGTAACTGACGTTAAAGGGTACCCTAAAACGGCGGATGTTGACGTATGGTCAAAAGACGTCCCAAGACATCAGTTATATGACGTCTTGGGATGAGACTGTGGTAGATTTACTAAAGAATCCACAGTGAAATGTACCGAACAAACAAATAAAAGACATTCACAGAGTTAGCACTTAGCACTTAAAGGGTTAGTTCACCCAAAAATGAAAATAAAGTCATTAATTACTCACCCCCATGCTGTACCAACCCCGTAAGACCTTCGTTCGTCTTCGGAACACAAATGAAAATATTTTTGATTAAATTTGAGAGCTGTATAACTACCACATTGGCTCCTAAAGGACTGCCTCTTGACGGCCCAGAAAGTCAATGAAGAAAATGTTTAAATATCCCAAGTGACTACCGTGGCTCAACTATATGTTTATCAAGCGACGCGAATACTTTTTGTGCGAAAAAACAAACAAAAATAACGAGTTTATTCGACTATTTCTTTCTTCCTTGTAGGCCAGAACGAGACTTCCTTAGATTTCCACGACGCATGCGCGAGAATTGCGATCTGAAGTAGTGTAAGCTGGTGTGAGCAGATCACAAATCTCGCGCATGCGTCGTGGAAATCTAAGGAAGTCTCGTTCTGGCCTACAAGGAAGAAAAGAAATAGTCGAATAAACTCGTTATTTTTGTTTGTTTTTTCGCACAAAAAGTATTCGCGTCGCTTGATAAACATATAGTTGAGCCACGGTAGTCACTTGGGATATTTAAACATTTTCTTCATTGACTTTCTGGGACTATAGAGTGCCGAAGTTACGACGTTACTCTGTAGGCCAAAACGCGGAAGTGAGTTAGCATTTTAGCACTCCCGGTTCCCTCGCTCTAATAAAGTCAATGGGATTTTTGAATGGGTTTTTGCTAAATCGCCTGAAATAAGGTCTGTGGTGAACAAAGCCTCTAAATATTTTCACGTTTTGATCTATGACATAGAACAGACAGTTATAACCTGCTTGTGTTTTTTAAACTTTATTGTGTCTGCTTGTGTTTTAAAAAAAACTTTATATAGGCTTCAAAATGTATACATTTTGGATTAACTTGTAAAGATGATCTTGATAAACAAAACGTGTCAAAAACGGTCACAACTCTTTGTTAAACACAGATCTTATTTTTTGCGATTTTCCAAAAGTCTGTGGGGAAAATGCATAGCTTTTCGATCGAGGGAACCCATGCGCCGCTAGCTTCCGAGTTGTCCTACAAAGTGACGTCATCACTTCGGCACTCTATTAAAGGATTAGTTCACTTTTGAAAAATTTTTTGCTGATAATTTACTCACCCCCATGTCATCCAAGATGTCCATGTCTTTCTTTCCTCAGTCGAAAAGAAATTAAGGTTTTTGATGAAAACATTCCAGGATTTTTCTCCTTATAATGGACTTCCATGGGAACCAGGTCCAACCGAGTTATAACAGTTACAGATGCAGCTTCAAATGTCTTTAAACGACACCAGACGATGAATAAGGGTCTTATCATGCGAAACGATCGGTTATTTCAAAGCTTATTCCAAAAATGTAACTTTTCTAAGGACAAATGCTAGCCTTTCTCCATTCTGTGAGGCGCGTTTGCAACGTCACGTAATACGTAATTACGTTCAAAAGGTCACGGGCGACGTAGCCAGACGTACAGAGTCAGAGTGTTTACAAGTTGAACGCATAGGTTGAACGTGCAAACTAACTCAAACGCCGTTTACAAAAAAGGAATTAAAAGGTAAAACAACGATCTCGGACGATTTTGATTCTGTACTTCCGGCTACGTCGCCCGTGACCTTTTGAACGTAATTACGTATTACGTGACGTTGCAAACGCGCCTCACAATATATTACAAGGCTAGCATTTGTCCTTAGAAAAGTTACATTTTTGGAATAAGCTTTGAAATAACCGATCGTTTCGCATGACAAGACCCTTATTCATCATCTGGTGTCGTTTAAAGACATTTGAAGCTGCATCTGAAACTGTTATTAACTGTCGTTTGGACCTCGGTTGGACCTGGTTCCCATTGAAGTCCATTATAAGGAGAAAAATCCTGGAATGTTTTCATCAAAAACCTTAATTTCTTTTCGACTGAGGAAAGAAAGACATGGACATCTTGGATGACATGGGGGTGAGTAAATTATCAGCAAAAGTATTTTCAAAAGTGAACTAATCCTTTAAGTCTTAATGTGAATTCGAAATAAGTAGTTTTCTGAGCTCGGTTTCAATTAAAATAAGAATTTACAGGATGTTTTTAATTCGTGATCCATTTAAGCTTCAACTGGGCAAACCTTTCATAGTGCACCTTTAATATGCATTAGTTCACTCAACAAAACCAAACATTTTTTTTTTTAAATAATTTTATCACCCTCATGTAGTTTCATACCTCTATGACTTTTTCCTTCTGTGGAAAATGGATGAAAATTTGAATATCCCAGAGCTCTTTTTCCAGAGTACTGAAAGTGAATGGGTTGTCAAGCAACAAAAATGACAAACCAATCACAAAAAGTGGTCCAGAAATCGTGTACTATATTCCAAGTCAAATTTAATTTTGGGACAAAACTGTATTCCTTCAAGGCCTTGTTCTCGCCGCACACAAATCTGATTTGTTTTTCAAATATGGACTGCTGGTCCAAACTGACATTTTGCAAGGTATGAAAATGAAATCTATTTGTTCAGACAGTGTCGTCAATGTCTGCTACAGCTACAGCGATTGTGACAGTCATGACGTAGGTGTCAGCATGATGCCAAGATAGGTGCTTCTTCTACTGAGGAAATTAGCTTTAAAGTTAATATCAATGTGGATTATGACTTTTCCAAGCATGAATGTAGTCCAGTCTACAAAAAAAAAGAAAAAAAAAAAAAGATTTTTGATGCCTGTGGGAACAAGGCCTAATTGTCTCAAATTTAATTAATGGGATTAGCAGATCCAAAAACATACAACCCACCTGTAAAGATGCTGAGTGCACTGAAAATACTTTATATTAATTTGATTCTTAATATAGTAGAGTTTCATAAAGCCCCACACAGCTGACAGCATGTTGCCTCCATTTCCTTTAATAAAACGAGTCTGTCCATCAATGAAGGGTGTTGGTGGGGGGCTGTCTGTGTTTATGAAATATTTTTGAAGCTTGCTTGTTGTGTGTGCTATTATAAATGTCATGGAGTGTAAGTATTGCAAACATGTATACATATGTTTAGTTCCATTTATTAATATACACGCTTATAAATGTGTCATGTTCGAATTTAAACCTGCAGCTAATATACTAATGCATATTGCGAAAAACCTCAATAGACCTTATTCAGTGTGAAAGGCATATTTAATTAGACGCAAACAAAAGCGAGGCCGAGGGATGGAAGTACATTCAATGTCTATTCAAAGAACCTCATATGTGTAACACAAGCTGAACATATTTGAGTGCTAATAATTGAATAAGTCCAAATTTGATTGTTCACGCGAATTTGATCGTGGGAAGCCAAAATCGTGATCGTGATTAAAATTTGATTAATCGTGCAGCAGTGTTGTAGTACTCGAGACTCGGACTCGTCTCGTACTCGGTCTCGAGACCATATTTTAATGATCTTGGTCTTGTCATGGACCGTGTGCATTTGGACTCGGAATTGACTCGTACTCGAACATTTTTTTTTTTTTTAGGACTCTGACTTATTCCCGAGTCCATTCGAGTTCAATTCAAAATAATTTTCATGATTATTAATGTATGTTAATAAAATATTTCTTTAAATTGATTGACACGCCCAGTGATTGGTGATTTTCTAGTGCGCAACTGCGCATGACAAATTGTAATAAAATAACTTTTAACACCACCTAATATGTGGCCTTTTTACCCTAAACTGATCATATTTTTTAAACTCTAAGTAAATTCAGTTAAAAAAAAAAAGGATTTCTCTAAGTAAATAAAAGTAAATTAGGTAATCAACCCTCACTGGTCTCGACCGTCTCTGGTCTCGGACTCGACTCTCTATGGACTCGGTCTTGACTCGGACTCGACTCTCTCTGGTCTCGGTCTCGACTCGGACTCGAGTGAGGTGGTCTCGACTACAACACTGTCGTGCGGCCCTAAATAAAGCTATTCCTAACTAGGCTGTCAGATTTAATCGAATGGCCATTGAACAAATTGGGCTTCCATCCTTCACAGTCTTGTTTTCGTCCGTCAAATGAAGTATGCCGTCTACCCGGACTAAGGTCTATTGTTTCATTCTTTAATCTATCGTTTTGCCTGTTATTCACTTCACATAATTCTCTAACACGTCCCCCGAAGAGAGTAGAGAGGCCGTTATGTTTATTCATGTTGACACGGCTATTCATTATCAACACTCCTATGCATGAATAACAGTAGCATTAAGATCAATCAGGCTCATGAATATTCCTCAGCATTATAAGCGCTTTGGAGTCATTCGCCAATGGTGTAATTAATCGCAGTGGTAGAAACTTTGACGTGCATACTTATGATACATCAGCCCGTTCTCATCCTTTAACGTCATACAGAACGCTATATGCAAAAACGGCGCTATACTACGCACATGGCACCCTTTATCGTTAATATAACACGTGAACCCAAGACGTTATAAATCCTTTAGCGTGAATATGACACGCACACCCTACTCCACACCTAAACTTAGCCCTCACAGCGCGTGTTATATTAACGATAACGGGTGCCATGTGCGTAGTATAGCGCCGTTTTGTCATATAGCGTTCTATATGACGTTAAAGGATGAGAATGCGTTGAATACATCGTCTGTTTGATATTTTTATATGTCTGCCGTAAAAAGTGTAAGATTAATGTCTAATAATGAAATTAATGTTCATTGCTTTATATCAGAGAACATCTTTTTTCCCCTTATTAACCCTTTTCTGTCTGTATTCAAATCACGCTTGGTAATGACGGCAGTAACAGCAAAATTGCCGCTGATGTACATATCCGTAAGACTAATGAGTAATGACATGCGAATGAAGCCTTGGTTTGTGTCTCTGTCCCCTATTTGCCTTTTTAAGGTTTTCGAAACGTCAGAGTTTGCGTCTCACCCGCTTTTCTCAGTGGCTCAGGGAGGGCTGGATCTGCAACAAGTGAGTATTATTTATCCATGACGGATAATATAGGGAGCTGTGCTTCCCACTCTTTCTTTATTTGCCTCTTCCGCCCCTGCATGGAGATGGGAATTCTGTTCCCCTCTGTCATTCCTCCTGCCGCATGTTGCAGCCAGTGTCCTGCCCACTTGAGCAAGGGAGCGAGACTATACAGCAGTTACTGTTTTTAGATATGAGATTATTTTTCCACTTGACCGTACCATTTGGGCATGGCTTTACCCCTCGACCCACTGCAATTGTCTTGATTTTTGCTGAGCATTGTGTTTTGATTTGACTTTGTAAAGTTGTGTAAACTTTGCAGGTATCATGTAAACGATGTCCCCCAAGGCTATGGCTTTGGTCCTATTGTATTTGCAAAAATTTAAGATTCATAAATAAATAAACCACATAAAATCTGACCATATGATGTGTGGGCTAGGTAAAAAATAAAAATCCATAGTTTGAGTGAGGATCTGACCTCAATGCAGGTATCAGGTAAACGGTGTCCCCCAAGGCTATGGCTTTGGTCCTATTGTATTTTCAAAAATTTAAGATTCATAAATAAATAAACCACATAAAATCTGACCATATGATGTGTTAGGTAAAAAATAAAAATCCATAGTTTGAGTGAGGACCTGACCTCAATGCAGGTATCAGGTAAACGGTGTCCCCCAAGGCTATGGCTTTGGTCCTATTGTATTTTCAAAAATTTAAGATTCATAAATAAATAAACCACATAAAATCTGACCATATGATGTGTGGGCTAGGTAAAAAATAAAAATCCATAGTTTGAGTGAGGATCTGACCTCAATGCAGGTATCAGGTAAACGGTGTCCCCCAAGGCTATGGCTTTGGTCCTATTGTATTTTCAAAAATTTAAGATTCATAAATAAATAAACCACATAAAATCTGACCATATGATGTGTGGGCTAGGTAAAAAATAAAAATCCATAGTTTGAGTGAGGACCTGACCTCAATGCAGGTATCAGGTAAACGGTGTCCCCCAAGGCTATTTGGTCCTATTGTATTTTCAAAAATTTAAGATTCATAAATAAATAAACAACATAAAATCTGGCCATATGATGTGTGGGCTAGGTAAAAAATAAAAATCCATAGTTTGAGTGAGGATCTGACCTCAATGCAGGTATCAGGTAAACGGTGTCCCCCAAGGCTATGGCTTTGGTCCTATTGTATTTTCAAAAAAAATAAGATTCATAAATAAATAAACAAACAACATAAAATGTAGCCATATGATGCTATGTAAAAAATAAAAATCCATAGTTTGAGTGAGGATCTGACCTCAATATAAATTGTTTTGATTTTTCATCTCACTCCCCAATTTTGCGAACAACTCGGCTTTGAAGTTTGTAATTACAGGGAAAATATCACACTTTAAGAGGTGTTTATCACTGACATTTCTGTTAGGAATAAACATCTATTCTTGATGTTTTACAGTTACAGGATTCTCTGCCAATGTGGGAAGTTCATTTGAGGACACTATTATGGTGTGAATGACTGTTAATCTCTCGACTTGTGTTGAGGTCTTTTAGGCAGATGATCATCAGTGTATATGTGCATGTTTCACCACAAAGATTAACAGGAACGGTTGATAGCATCACCCATCCCCAAGTCAGCAGTTAAACATAGTGATGAAAGAATGTTTATCATAGCCTAGAGACGCAAAATATCAACGCCAAAACTGTTAAGCATGTGTTAAAGGAAGATATCCTCAAAAATGATCATTGGAAATGATCTTCCACTGTGAAACCCAAAAGGAGATGTTCAGCAACATTTCAGTAAAACAACTCAAATTTTGTTCTCTTCCGCACACAAACATTTTGTTGTATGGAAAGCAACTGCATACATATGAAATAAATCATCCAGTGTGTTTTGAGAGTAAAGTAATAATGCCAGAATTTTCATTTTCGGTGAACTATTCCTTTAAGTGTCAGCCTCCTCTGACTAATGCTGATGTGAAGGCTAAAACGGGGAACCATGTGACCTTCCAATACACGCACTCTACTTCGAGAGCTGTGTCAGGTCCGACTCCGAGGAGTGACATTCTCTTAAACGAGCGGAGATAAATGCTGTCTGCCAGGAGACGGGACTGACAACATCACCACGGCTCTCCCTAATGAAGGTCCCACGTACGTGTGTGTGTGTGCATAAGGATTACGCAGCGTTAAGTGGCTCAGCCAGGCGATTAATGCTTTTCTACATTATTTACGAGCGTTCTGAGCTCGGTGAACAGGAAGGAAAGAAATAATAAGGAAATTACTAAAAATGATGGAAGCGCTTCGCCTTCCCATTTTTTTGCTACCTTAAGTCCTACCCCGGTAAGCACATGTACTTTGCCAAGCATTTGGAAGTAGTGTGTTATATTATAAAGTAATAGTTTACCCAAAAGAAATTAATGTTTATTATTATTATTAGTAACATTATGTACTCAGCCTCATTTTGTTTCAAATCTGAATGAGGGCCGCAGAAAGATATAGCTAATAAAGGCCACTATGCACTATATTCCATGTCTCCTGAAATAAATGATTGTCTTAAAGAGAAAATTTTGGGCAGGGATTTGGTTCTATCTATCGGTTTATTGATTGGATATTGAGATGTGGATGTTGCACTCAAACATAAAGCCTGGCATATGTCAACAAAGAAAAGTAACTTTCACTGAAAGATCCAATTATGACAGTTTGATTTTAAATAACGAGGTCAACATTTTGGTACAAAATTAAACGTATGCACAGATGAACTGTTCAAAGTATGATCTAACTATATAGAGCGAATTTTCACTTCATACTAACTTTAAACTCTGCTCTCAATCTCATTTGCATTTAAATGATGCGTTGTCAGGTTTGAACTTAAAGGTACAATATGCAAGATAGTTTCGCCACCAGGGGTCGCTAACCTCTTACAATAACAAAGGCGTATATTAATGATCTTGTCATACATTGATGTTTTTAACATGACTGTAGTATGAAGCAGGGTGCGATGCTAGACGTATACCAGCGCCACACGCAACGCGAGTCCCGCGCATATAAAGGAATAAGGACATTTAATTCTACCGAACTACATGATGAATTACTCACACAGGACAGTTTACTAGAGGAATTAAACTTGAGGTAACGCAGCGCTGCTTCACTTGCTCTAACAGTTTCACTTTCACACTAAACGGCATTTGAATGTGTTGAATGTTGTTAGTTAGGCTGTTTGTCGGCTGTATTAGACTAAGCTAGATTAACATTAGATAATAACATACAGATCATATTCTAACTTTTCATCATGTTGAACTATATAACATTGATTAGTTTTATATACTTTAATTTGCTCACCTGTTTGCTCAAGTAACATGCAACACTCGCGTCTCTGTCAAGTCGAAGTTAGTCGCGGATGTGGAGCTCTCGGCATCTCGAAAGATGTTGATATTCGTTTTAGTCGTCTTTTTGTCTCAAAGTCTGCTTGACATGGTCCATAATTTTTGAATAAAACCCTGCTAGGGACGCTCACGCTGTTGAGCACGCATAACGGGCATAACTGACCCAGTTGTCCACGTCCGTCGCCATGGTTACTATTGCAGTATGAGGTCAAACCTGGCGGAAACCGTGGGTAACGCGGATATGACGTCATTGACTGGCGACTCCTCACCCCTGCTCACACGCCCCATTTGCTTGGTTAAAAATTGCAATTTTCTCACGATTTACAAATAGTTGGAAACATTTGGGGTATTGTAAGTAATCAACTAAACAAAATAGATAACATTGGCCTAGTGGTTTTTGAATAATTTAATGGAAAAATTCAGCATATTGTATCTTTAAATTGCGGACTGTCTTGACACAAACTGTTGAAATTCTGAATTCAGAAGACTTGAAATACAGCACATATCTTGGTTTTCTATTTTTTTTTTTTTTTTTTTTCTGTTTTAAGATGGTCTCAGATTACAGGAGTTGTAGGCCGATTTCTGACTTATTAAAAAAATTGCGTCCAGGGCATCGGTAGGTTCCTATGTTCGGTCTAGATTATCTAGTAAAGTGAGTAATGTAAACCTCCCGTTCTGATTGTGGACACGTCAGGGCCGCCCCAAAAATATCAAACATGATTACGACTATAATTACATCAATACTTCCACAATAGCCAATCAGAGACAAGTCTACAAGGAGTCGGAGGCTGCGTCCGAAATTGCGTACTATGTAGGTACTATATTTAAATAAGAACGTACTTTGCGACCGTTTAAAAAGTATGTTCTATATAGTATGAATACGGGTAGTATGAATGAGTCCGGACGTACTACATGCGGCGTGTTGTTGTCGCGTGACATACGCTGTCATAACAGTGCGAAAATTTAAAGAGCCCATTCCAGTGACTGCACCAACTTTGCGCTGTTTTTAGTTCTGCTTTCTGTTTTCATCTGCGTTTTTACGTCGTCCGAGCCGACAATCAAGAGGAGGCGTCGGTCAGCTGCGCGCAGATCACGCCTTTTGCGGAATTCCTCAAATAGCATTTATTTACCTAATAAATTTTACCTCATAAAACACACACAACCCCTAGTATGAACAATGACAGATGTTGATTTTTGGCAAGGAAAAAGCCATTTATTTGCTTGTGATATTACCATCGATATAAACATGAATGAATCATTAGAGATACGCATGTGTACCTGTGTTTATCTCCTAACGTTACAGCCGCGTCTCCGGTTTCCGCCATTTTCAAATATAACGACAATAACTCCTCTCCCGTGGCATCATGGTATAGACGAATCCGACGAGCGTTCTGTGTAGGCTGCCATCTTGTGGCGACGCCATTACTGAGCTGTTACACAGGCATACAGACATATGCACCGGTATGTAAACAAACCTCGGTGATAACGCGAACTCACCCTCGATGACAGCTACAGTCAGGCAGAATGACTTGTTGGTTTGATCTGTGACTGCAGTGGCCTCCAGTCACAGATGAAGGTACAAACGATCTTACAGATTAACGTTTTTATGAAAATAGCTTGGCAAGCTAGCTAGGCTAACGTTTGCTAACGAGGAAACTATAAAAAGATCTGTCCATTTGGCAACAATAAATAAATAAATGAATGAAATCAAATAAACAAATTCATGTTTTTCATTTGTGTCCATTATTTATCTCATTTTCACATTGCAACAGGCAAGGGTAAGGTAACGTTACAGCTAGAAAGTATACATAATATCGACCAATTAGTGTTTTTAAACCATGGAAAGAGGTCAATATAACAGCAGGAAAACAATTATGTCACACAACGTTATATTTAGCTCAGGAAAGCCATTTAATGACCATAGCATGTTAATTGAATAGAAAAAACAGCAAGAGAGGAGATTTTGCTGATCACTATATCACATATTTATTATATTTTTTTTTACTCATGTCATTAAATAATTGTTATTATACGCGAATGTCCACGTCTTGTACTCGCCCAGGAAATCTGTAAACCATACGGCACCAGACAGGGGCAGTCGACCCGGGGTATTCACAGTGTTTTCTCTTCAAAATTTAAATTTTACTGCCACCATTGAAACAATTTATAACGGAAACTGTTTACCCACTCGACATTATACAAGGGGTAACGTTGCAACGTTAGTGACAGTCGTAAATCGCGGGCTGTTTATTCCAGTGGACGCAAGTTGCAACTAAAACAATAGGAGGCAATGGCGCAACGCTACCCAGCAACAGCTCAGTAATGGCGCCCCGCTTACTTCCGGTAGTTTCGCCGGATTCGTCTATAGTAAAGTGTCCATCGTATGTGCACTTCAGAATCTCGCCAGAAGTAGTAGGTCACCCGGGTACTTTTCGCCTACTGTGTTTCAAAGTCTCTCTGCTCGCTCGCGTACTGTTTTTCGCATACTATATAGTAGGGAAGTATTCGATTTCAGATGCAGCTGGAGCGACAGAACTTTTGAAATGGCGACCGTGAACCAACAAGCAGCTGTGCGCATGTGGTGGACAACAGAGATGGAAGAAACAGACATAAAAATGTCTCCTCATGTGATGTCCACAGCAAGTTGCCGCGATACAGTATCTATTTTGTTTACGTCCGCTTCATCGTGAGATTGCCTGAGGTGCTAAATCTGGCATGACAATCTTAAGAATATCTTGTATTGTGTAATACACCACGATTTTCAAATCTTGTTGTGTGTGCAGGTTTAAGATCTGAAAGAAGAAAATCTGTGGAGATTCTCCATATGAGCGTGATGCAACCCGATTTCACAATCGGTTAAGATTTAAAAACTCCTGTAGTCTAAGCCCGGCTTTAGCTGGACCTTCTGATCTTCAATTCGTATTTGAAACATTTTTAGCACACATTGAAAAGGAGGCTAAACAATAGAGATAGCAAAACAAAATGGCAGTGTATCAGAGACATTGAAGGGTAGGGGTGGCAGTCACGTAGAAAATTCTGAGCTCACCTCCGGAGACAAGCTAAATCCGTCCTGACAAAGAAAGGTCATGTTTTGCCCCCTAAACAACGTTTTCCTTGAGAACTGTGACCAATCATTTTCATTAACGTGGCTGCCAGAGACACAAACTAGGGTTGCTCTTCAACATAGACTGCCATTTCTGTCTCACTGATCTTTTTATTTTATTTTCCATTTTATCCTCCCTCGGTTTCTTTCTCTCCATCTCTCTTCCACGTGTTTAAACTTTTAAACAGGCTTATGCAAGAGAACCTCTGGGACTAGCATGTAGCGTTCTCTGTAGCTTTTGCGTCTGGCTATTTGGCTTCTTATTCTCTTTGATGCAGAAGCCTTGATTCAGAGATCTTCTAGTTTCACATCTGTCCCCTTTCGACAGTTTTTGAACTATGAGAGTGAGTGTGGTTGGGGCAGAGACCCCCTAGTTCTGGCCTAACCAGATGACAAGCGCCCAAAAACCCTATAGAACCAGCCAACAGATCAGCAAAGACAAGCAAACAACTTTATGAATATGCATTGAGATATATGCACATTCCAGCCTAATTTAGGAACTCATCCCGCCTTGATAAACAACAGTATGAAAAGTATATGCTTGTTAAAGGGATAGTTCACTTTGAAATTCATTTTTGGTATGTTTTAGCTTACCTCAAGGGCATCCGAGATGTAGGTGTCTTTGCTTCCACAGTAGTTTCAATTTTGATATTTTTAGGTCAAACCGTTCTTGTCTGTCAGTCATATAATGGAGGTTTATGGTTACCACCTCAAAACAAACAGTATTTATATCGTTTTTACCTCTTGTTTTCTTGATTTCGTGTCTTAGGCTATGTATACTTACATTTACGAGTCATTAAATCATGTTTAATCTGGACTTCTCTGTTAAAACCTCCATTAGAACGGTTTGACCTAAAAATATCACAATTGAAACTACTGCGGAAATAAAGACAACTACATCTTGGATGCCCTTGAGGTAAGCTAAAACATATTAAAAATTCATTTCAAAGTGAACTATCCCTTTAAGTTGTTAGCCAATAATTATATTGAAGTCAATGTCAACATGAACTGGCAGGTCTAACCTAAATTCAGAAAAAGAAATGCTTAAAAAAAATACAGAACACTGCAAGTTTTCTAGTTTTTTAGTTGTTTAAAACAATTATGAGGATCTTCAAAAGAGAATGTTTGAATAATATGTTCTCCATTATAACACTCTCCACTATTTCTTTTTCAGGCTTATACTGTACAAAACCAATATGGCATTCCACACTCAGAGGTAAGAAGCTTTAAAGAGAATTTCTGAGAACCATCCTCAAACTGCATTACTTCCATTAGTCGAGTGTCCTTTTGTGAAGTAAATGAGCCTGTTTTACACTTGTGAATTCATTAAATGATTCAATACTCAGCTGTGTCTTCTGATAAGAGTAATAAAACATTTTCATTAGAATGAAGTGACATTTCCCTTGGGTTTTTTCTTTTATCTCAGTTGGCCAAGTTGCACCAGTTGTCCATGCAGCAGGGTCTTGCTCCCATGGCTCAGCCCACGGCCACCCAAGTTCTGTCCGGTATGTTTTGCCAATCCAAGTCTCTTTGAACAGGAATATAAGGGGTTGGGATTGGTTATTATTATGGGTTAGACAGTGGCTTAGACTTGTTGCCACCTTACTCACACATGCAGGACTTCCCTTTTTAAGGTTCACATCAATTAGTAATTTGATCTATGATCAGAGTTAAAGGAGTAGTTCACTTTTAAAAAAAAAAAACTTTTGCTGATAATTTACTCAGCCCCATGTCATCCAAGATGTCCATGTCATTCTTTCTTCAGTCGAAAAGAAATTAAGGTTTTTGATGAAAACATTCCAGGATTTTTCTCCATATAATGGACTTCAATGGTAACCAAACGGTTCAAGGTCCAAAAGACCGTTTCAGTGCAAACTGCAAACTGTTCAAAGGGCTTTAAACGATTCCAGACGATGAATAAGGGTTTTATTAAACAAAACGATCAATCATTTTAAAAAAAAAATGACAAAGTTGAAGTTTTATAAGCTCAAATGCTCGCCTTGCTCTGTTCTGTGACGCACGTTCGTGACTCTCCTGTTCGAACTCGTTCATCAAAATGAATCTTTTCACGAGTCGTTGAATGAACCAAATGACTCGAAAAAAGATTTGTTCATTTTGATAAACAAGTTTGAACAGGAGAGTCACGAACGCGCATCACAGAACAGAGCAAGGCGAGCATTTGAGCTTATAAAACTTAAACTTTATTATTAATTTATTAAATGAGCGATCGTTTCGCTTGATAAGACCCTTAATCATCGTCTGAAGTCGTTTAAAGCCCTTTGAACAGTTTGCACTGAAACTGTCGTTTGGACCTTGAACCGTCCGGTTCCCAATGAAGTCCATTATATGGAGAAAAATCCTGGAATGTTTTCATCAAAAACCTTAATTTCTTTTCGACTGAAGAAAGAAAGATATGGACATCTTGGATGACATGGGGGTGAGTAAATTATCAGCAAACGTTTTTTTTTTTTAAAGTGAACTACTCCTTTAATTCTTTGAAAAAGATCCAAAGTGATTTGATTTGGTTTCAAGGCCAGGAACAGTGTGAATGAAAAGAGAAGTAGGTTTTTTTTTAATCACTCAGTTAAGTTTGTAGCATACCAAAGTGGTTTAAACTTCTCATAAAGAGACACCCTATATTTACCCAGGAGCACAGTGCTAAATCTCTGTGTACAGCGATTGTGGATGTGACACAATTCCACCGGAGAACTCAAGCTAGTAGATTCAAACAAACCTCCCAAAGACCCATAGGCCACCCATGTTCAAGGTAATACACCTGAGCTCCATGGAGCATATGGCACATGCAGATTACAGCTGCAAAAACGGGGCCAAACTTTACAAGGCTCCACGGTCAGCTCCTGGGGCTTCTCCGAGCTGTGATAAATGTCCAGCTAAAGCTCTCCTTTTCTTGTTCCCTTTCTTTTTTTTTCCTTGCTCACAACCAGACATCCAATTATACAGCCACCCCAAGTTTTTCAGTGATGTCTTTCAAGCTGCCCGGAGATACCCAACATTTGTGAAAGGTTTGTTGTGTAGGATCTCTTAAAGCCAACAGACTGTTGAACATTATGGTAAATAAGCACTTTCGGTGCAAATGTGAGAATCAAAAAGCCCTTTCGACGAATTGAAGGGTCGAAACAAGTGTAATAGTTGCCCCCCGCCGCCAAAATTACAAGAGCACATCCTATCATGATATGGCTGGGGAATTCGATTATGTCGGAGGTAAAAAGCTCATCAGTCAAGGCAATGTTTCAGTCTATTAAATCGGCCCCTGTTGGGCTTGGAGGCACTGCTGGGTCTGGGCCTCCTGCTGAGACAGGAAGTAAAGGGAAAGAGATACAGGCTAGGTAATAGCATCCAGCTAACAGATAGGTGATCGCTTAAAAGAATATTCTGGGCTGAGAATTGGTGGCCCAATGCAGATCTACACCATTTTGGGTCAGAAATAGGCCTATGTTTAGGCCATTGAAGAAAGGGAAAGAAGAAAGCAAACAAACTACAGTAAATTATCCTATGGTTTGTTAACGTGGTACCTGTTCCTCTTCCTGCAGGCATTGACTCCAGTTCCCAGACAGCATCACAAGAACTTCTCATTCCAAATGACGTAAGTAAAACTTCTTTTTTGCAGGTATCGCTTCGCTCAAGATACTCATTGATATTGTGTAACAATGTTTAATTACGTTTATGTCTTACATGAAGACTTTGAGAATGGTCAGATATGCATTCTAGAAATGAGAGAAGTCACGTACTTAATATTCGTAACAGCACCTCTCATGGCACACTTTGGCCTTGCAGAAATCCTGAAACTTTTTATTTCAATCTCCCCACCCCCTGTCCAGTTCAATCCTGTCATGGCGTCTGACATGCTTAGAACTCCTCTGCTGTCAAAACAGAGACGGTAAATAAAGCCAGAGCCTTTTGTCAGAGCTCTAGGTTGCACCCCGGGGGCGAACGGGACGTTCCCTTCATGCCTGCTGACCAGGGCTCACTCCCGCCTCCACGTCTCCCTGAGATCACAGGATTAATCGACTGGCGAAGGGCCCAGCTGTGGTACTCAATACATATTTTCAACTCCCATTGTTTTGTTATTTTAAAGATTCATGCCCGATTCTATTCTTTGACTTTTTCCCATTATCTGATTGGTCTCCAGTTAAAAACAGGTCTCAAAACATGTTTTTTTTAAAGTAAAACTGTAACTGTGTTGTTCCATGCTGTTGTACTTTTGAACATAAGTATGTGCCCAATGTGAACTACTCATACTGTGCTGGTTCTCTCAGTAAATGTAGTATCAATAGAATTAACCTACTCATAGAATGAAAACAATAAGATATACTTCTTGTACTGTAAATTAATGTGTCAAAATAGGATGTTTTAGATCATTTTACATGTGTACATTTATATAGTTTTGAAATGGCAAAATGAAATGCGTAAAATTATGAGAATAATGGTTAGACCACTAGGAGGCGCCTTCTGCCCCATATATATCTGCGTCTCATTTGACGCTAAAGGGTGCCATGTGCGTTGGATGTCTACGCTTTGGCAAAAGCGTCGTATATGACGCCTTGGGATGAGAACGGGCTCGTAAAACAAATGAGCGTGTCGCTTGAATAATAAGCGTGCCTTCATTGGAACGAACTTGAGGGCAAAATAATCGATATGTCAACCAACGGTCCCTTGACGAGCTACCTCAAATCAAGCCACGAGCTGGTAGATCGCGAGCGACGTGTTGGAGACCCCTGTGATAGATAATAGAAAACTGGTTCGCGGCGCAGAGTATTTTTTTTTCGTGCCACCCCCCATGTGTTATGAAAAAATACCCAGTTCGCCTGAGCCCAAAACCGCTACTGCATAATAGCTTCATGTAAATATATATCCTCAGCATTTTAAAAAAAATATTTTAGTTATACAAGCCAACATGTATACTAAACAGGTTTGAGTTTTTACGCTGATCCCTGGTTTGGTGCCAATGGGGCAAAAAAACAGGTACTTGTTCGCAAAAGTAGGTTTTGGACAAAATTCAACATAACATTTTTTTATTTTATTTTTTTATCGAAATTGATATGCATCTTGTTCGTCTTGAGCCAGGGATCACAGTGGTGTAAAAATTGATTCTAGGTCAAACGGTCTAGGAGTTATGGGCAATTTAGTGTTTTTGGTTGCTGTAGCGCCACTATGGGCCAATCTGGCTCATAATTTGATAACCTCTCCTTGATTTCTGTGCTACCTTAATCGCAAATATCAAGTCTGTAGCACTTACGGTTTGGGCTGCACGATGCGTTTTACAGCAGCAGATAATTAATAATAATACAAACCCTTACAATTACTATAGGTTTTCAGTGAACACCTAATAAAATTAAATGACCCATCATACTATTGATCTGCTCTACCAAACTTGGATGTCTTTTTTGTTTCCAGTAATAAACACTGTTAAGTTGTTTTGATTGATACTGTGAAGCAGCTTTGATACAATCCGTATTGTGAAAAGCGCTATATAAATATATTTGACTTGACTTGACTTAATAATAAGAGACTTTTTTGACGATTATAGCGCCACCTATGGTCCGATCTCCATGAAACGTGGCATGCTTCTTCACCATGTTCTGACACATATGTTTTTGTGAAGTTCTGACTTTTACTTTGGGATTTAATGGCTTTTGACTGTATTTTGCCACAGACCACATTCTAAATGACCCTGTTACAACCAACCAAGTATATCTCCAATTTCGATTTGGAGCAAAAAAAAAAAGTTTGTCCAAAACTTACTTTTGCGAACTAGTCCCTGTTTTTTGCCCCATTGATTTCTTGTACTGCTGTAATGGCAGACAAATTAAGTGATTGCATTATCAAGAGTGTTTCCTTACAAATGAAGTCATTGACGCACATGAACAGAAAAAGTGTCGGCTCTTGTCAAATTGACACTAGCTTCTAATAAAACTTGACTTCCTGAATGGTTCTTAACCTCATCATACATGATAAACTTAAAAGCAACTTCAACCATTTCTCCAATCAAGGGCTAATTTAGCATGCTTGTATATTCATATTCCTGCATAAAGCAGGGAGATGGAAAGCATGTATTATTGAAATTCCCTCACAGCGATGCAATTCCAAGGCAAGGCGACATCAAACAGACATCAAACGGCTGGCAGGCTAAGTTGTTTATCATTCGCAATCAGGTTTCTCTCTATAGAGGAGCAGTTTCTCCATGGTGAACTATCCCCCCTTAAATCTCCTGAAACATGCTACAGTTAGATTGGGATTGGATCAGTGTTCGAGAGCACAGCAGTGGCAGCGGCTGAAGTTGGGTCAGAACTGTTTAAAGATTGGCCTGTGAGAGGTGGACGAGCCTGTCAGTGACACCAGTTTTTTTGCTGGCGGGAGATGTGTCCTCGCTCCTCAGACTTTCAAAATTAAGACCTAAGAAGTAGATTCACCCAAAATAGGCCTGTCTCACAGCTTGGCCAAAGTTATACCTGTCTCTTGCTTTAGACAGATTTGAGTCATAGATTGGACCTTGATTTCAGTGGATAAAAAGAAGTCAATAAAACACACCGAACTGATTTTTTGTTTCTTTGGTAAACTTGAAGGTTGGAGGAGGATGTGTGGGTGATGGTACTTTGTTTCATTATCCTGTTGCTTGCGGATATATAATTCATAGATTTCTAAAAATGAAGGATGTCAGTGGGCAAATATGTGGTGCAGTGCAAAGGACATGCTGGAATCCTTTATGTCAGGGCGGCAGCGAGACCTGGCGGTCGACTGCAAGCACTTAGCCACAATCAGCTGAGCCATTAATAGCCCCTGGGCACCAGGGAGAGCGGTGTGACAAATCAGGAGCTTTGACGTCCATATGACTCGTGAGGAAAGGAATGCTTTGTGGAGCAATTCTTGCCCACATAATCCAACTCGCACTCAGAGTGAGGGTTGGGGGTTGGGATGCAGGGTGGACAAAAGACAAGCTGTCAGTCATTCGAATGATAAACTGTTAACTCATCCCAGTCGGGGGTCACTTCACTTTATCATTGTTCAGGCTTGACACCAATCCCTAGGGTCACCCAACCCCCTTGGTCCTTTTCCTTCAAGCTTTGGACACCTTCCATAGAATAGGAACGACTGTGTACATCATCTGGATTCATACAATGAGTTTAAGGAGCTGCACGCCCACAACTTTTTTAAAAAAAAACTTGATGCTGTCACAGTAGGATGAATAAGTTTAGCACCACCTGTTGTTGGTTTAAACTGGCCGTCTAGATCCACAGAACTATTAGCACATGCTTGTTACAGAGACAATGCCATGTGCAAACACAGCCGTGTCATCTCAAGTCCAGATGACTAAATGCATAAACTGGCATTTCAGAGCCAAGCATGACATGCACACAAAGAGAGATTGAAGTGTTTGTCAAGGAACACATTAGATATGGGCATGAGGGTGCAAACACTGTCCCTGAAATCAATAGGTACTCTTAACCACACTTGGGCAGTTGGGCTGTATGTTCTGCTTTATGAATTTCAGGATTGCTGTTGACCAAGCGACGGAAATTATCCAGATGTAAAATTCGAGCAACATAAATTTGGCTTTCTTTAAACCGATCATGTTGTCAATGTTTATCATGTTGCAATTTTGTACCATGAGCTATGGTATCCAATCCTACTCCGGAGGGCCACTGTCCTGCTGTCCTGATCTCCAACCTGAATTGAGCACACTTGATCCAGCTAATCGCGATTTCAAGAAACCTCCTGGCAGGTGTATTGAGCCCCTTTCACACAGCGCGTTGATCCTGGGAAATTGCCAGAACGATTTCTGTGTGAACGCAAACACGACCCGGGATTGATACCGGCATCGATGCCGGGTTGGGGACCTACAGTAGTAACATTGCCGGAATCAGTCCCGGAACATGCCTGAGTGAACAAAAGCCAGGACCAATGCCGTAAGGGGTGTGTCACAGAGATGACGCAAGATGTTTGTGTTCGTAACAAAGAAAGGACGAAGAAATGTCTGCAAACTGGAACGAACCAGAGACCAGGAGCTCCTCACTATCCACGCTGAAGCGTAGATCGTTCAGCAACTTTGTGGAACGGTATGCGGGTGTACATGTTTTCGACACGTACGTTACACGTCTCATCCTGACGTCATGTGTCTTTCCGGGATCTTTCCGGGTTGTATGTGAACGCACGCACAGATCCCGGCAAATCACTGGCAGTGTGAATGAGCTAAAATCAAACAATACCGGGACAAATGCCAGGTCACATTATCCGTGTATTTTCCGGAATCTCTGTGTGAAAGGGGCTTTGGAGTTAAACCTGCAGGACTAGGACTACACACCCTTGTCTTGGAGGGAAATTGTGTCATAGAATAGCTGTTTAAACTTATTATTGATCTGATTGCCTTTCAGCTGATTGGTTCAATAATCGGCAGGCAGGGTACCAAAATCAACGAGATCCGCCAGGTGTCGGGGGCTCAGATCAAGATTGGCAGTCAACTGGACAGCACTAGTGACCGACACGTCACCATCACAGGCTCCCCAATCAGCATCAACTTGGCCCAGTATCTAATCACATCTTGGTAAGCACTGGAAGACATCCCATCCTACTAACAGATTCAGGGTGTTTGTACTTGACCACTCCATGTGTTTGTGTGGCATAATGCTCTAGAGGACCCTGAAGTAGGTGACCCTGACAAAACCTCAGGGAATATTCAATCAGGGGTCTTTCCAGTCCGCAGTTGCTCGCAAAAAAAGAAGCACCCTTGAGCAAAGGCATCGAAGAACTAAAAAAGCAAGAATATGTGGCGGAAAGAAGCCAGGCTGAAGGATTAATTGGCCAAGTTTCAAGCCAGAATCTTGTTAAAGCTTAGAGGCAGAGCATTTTGGCCGCCTCACAGGCAAACTCTATTTTTCTCCCACGTGATCTATGCGGTTGCAATTTGATCAAATGTTGTGTCAGGCAAGAAAGCAGTAAATTCCTGACAGCTCAGTTCCTCAGCAAAGACTTCTCCAACAACGCTGGGGCAAAATTTAATTTGCTAATGTAACAGAATTAATAGTTCTGTTCTTTATTCAGGCTAATGGAAAAGATCGTTTTATAACGTCAGTTCAATTAACCTAAGGTAGAATTTGCAAAACACACATAAACAATTCAAACCACAAGACCATTTTTATAGTTCTTGTTAGTAAAGAGTTCAAATCAGTTATTCTGTTGACCGGAGCATATCAATTAATGAAAACTAATGAAGAAACTGAATAAGACCGCACTTCAAATTAGTGGCTTCTTTCACACTCAGTTGTTGCATTTTTCTGTATTGGCTAGCAAATAAATTAAGATTTCTAACAGATGCAGTGTCATGTACAAAGTTATATATTAATTCTTCTAGCATATTATGGCTCAGCAAGTCGACAAGAGAGCAATAATTGGGTCTTGAATGAAATATTTATGCTTGTCTCAGGTGTGTTCAACAAGCAGACCGGTGCAGAATGTCAAACTCACTCTGAGAAGCCCCTCATTATTTTATTTGAAATATGTTACTCAGGCTTCCTGCATATTTTAAGAAAGCTTTTGTTGTTTTTCTTCTGTCTTAATATTATTGATTTTACTGGTTTTTCATCAGTTGAATTCCTATCAGTTTGGTTTTTTTGCCAAGTGACGGCAACAAAAAACGGTGATCTCGGAGCAACCCAAGGCACTCTAGCGTCAGAATATCTCCTTAACTAGTCCAAGCCATTAAAAATCAAACATGATTATTCATGCCCTAGAAGAAGTCTGGAGACGTCACCCCCAATCAGCGTCACTCTCTAAGAATACTTCCTACGAGACAGACGTCTCGTTTCAGTGCATTGCATCAGAACGTTCTGCATATTGAACACACCCCCTTCGTGATAACGAGAAATCAGTTCTACGCCCTCGAAATACATTAATGGCAGAGCACGTTTGATTACATGCATTTGCAATGAGTACCATGTTGACAAATGCATCTTTTTGATTAAAGATAAAGGAAATGCTACTAAAAATTGAAATCATTTTGTTTCTTTTCCCAAAGCCCCTACCCAAGCCATCACCCTGAATTAAACAGCTCCTTTCCCATGAGTGCCAAGGTCCCCCCTCAAATAATCTGTTGCAACCACCAGCAAAACACACCTCTCTTATGATTTTTTTGTTTCTGTTTTTTGATTCTTTTTTTTTATCTCTCTCAATTTTTGTTTAACATGTCTTTTATTTAACCTTCTAACCCTTCTCCATCCGGCTCCCCTCCCTTGTCCCTCCACCCTCCTCTCCTCCACCTCCTTCCTTCCCTCCCTCATACAGTTTAGAGACCGCCAAATCCACTGCCCAGTCCTCCTCCATGTCGACCCCTGTAGACCTCAACATGAGCTTCACCCAGACTGCTCCCCCTGCATCGTCCTCTGCCGCAGCCCTGGCAGCGATGGGCGGCCTGCCCCACGCTCCAATCTTGGGCGCCCCCTATACCCTCCCCCTCTCCAGCCTCCTGGGAATCAAATCCGTCCCCTTCCTGGCACTCTCGGCCCCTGCTGCCCAAGCTGCCGCCGCCGCCGCCGCCGCTGCCCCTGCCCACGGCACCTTGGCTTCCTACACCGCCAAGATCTCCTCCGCCAACGGCATCAAGAAACCAGAGCGACAGAAGTTTGCGCCCTACTGAAGTTCGCCGAGAGGAACTAGCCAGTACCTCCTTTGTTTCCGAGACAACAAACAGGAGAGGAATACTTTGAGGGTTATTCTCTTCTAGCCTGATGTAGCTGTGTAGAAACAGACGGTACCAATTTGTTTTCTTTTTGGTTTTCAGTAACTTGTCCTGAAAAACGGTATGAAAATAATGGCATAAATTAACGTTTTTTTTTTTGTTTGTTTTTTTTTGTTTGTTGATGTTTTTGGCTGAGGTAGCCGCTAAAGCCATAGACTATTCCTAATCTCCTATTTTCCCGAAATCTTTACACGCGTTTATTGTCTACTCATATTTATTGATAACAATGAAATATTCCCGCAAAGAGTTTATAACGTAGAACACTGTTGACTGATGCTAATCTCTTATGTATCAGCTTTTATACAATGATGTCTGTGAATGCTTCTGTATACAACTTCCTGATTTTTTTAGAAATCTTTAAATGATGTATTAAAACGAAAATATGAAAAAAGAAATGTTTTTAAAATGACATAAGATCTAAACCTTGCTTTTGTGTTACATTTTTACGTTTTGTTCACATTCGTTTTGAAATGTTATTTATTTTATTTATTGTGCGGAGTGTTTCTTTTACAGTCAATGTTTGTTTTTTTCTGTAACGGCTGCAGAAATTTCTTCCACTCGATCATGGTTACATACGTCCTGAAAAAGACACGTGTTTGAGGAACCTCGAACAAGACATTAGTTTAGGTTGTTGGTTACTTTACTTTAAATGGGAAGTGAATGGTGCCCCGGTGAATTCTGGAACAAATATCCAAATACTAAACGGCTAACAAATTCAGCCATGGCTGAGTATGAACATTATTGTTTCAGGGGGGTTCTTTCACCATTTCTAATGGCATACAATGACTACTATGCATGGTGACTGCCCTTGTCGGAACCTAATGCTGCATGTTGACTTGGCCCCTCACACATACACAGTAGCAAAGATAGCTAACGCGTAGGTCTCTTTGTTGATGGCGTTAAAAATAGGCAGTGCTGCAGAAGAGCAATATTCATCTGAAAGTACTAAAATATAGCAGATCTACACATAAACATGCTTCAAGTGTAGCTACAGTAATCATTATGCTCAATCACAGAGTATATTACGTGGACTGACTTTTTTTCGTTTTTTAATATAGAAATAATCACACTTATTTTTCTAAAACTAGAGTCCTAAAATATTGAATGTGACCACTCACACAATTCATTCACGTGGTAGACATTGACTCGTGTTTGTCATTTTTTCTTTACCGTAACGTTTTTTTTTGTTTTCTTTTTAGATCTTTTCAAACGTCTGTCCCATACTCATTTGCATGAATTTAACTTGGCGTCTATGCAAAACATCTCGGGGGCGGTTCAGTGAGGTATCCTGTGTCATGCTTCATAGATGGCCCTAAATAAACCACCAGTGGGAAAGGGCTATTGGCAAAGATGGAATTCAAGGACAATGATGCTCTCAAATTTATGAACCATGCTATGTATAATATACATGAATATATAAATATATGTTATATTATATTCATATTTCCCATTCCAAAGCCTAACACATAACCACCCTCTCTTATACACTCTATGAAATGACACCGTGTGGCTTTGAAACGCACTGTCACTCTTCACCGTGATAATTCCACGATAGCCGGACAAGGTTTGAAAACTGTGCAGATGCTTGAATTATCCAAAGTCTGGTTTTTGGATTCACACGAGGTTTCGTTTGTCAGCCATGGCATAAATGCAACTCTTGTTTTAGTTTTATTCATCAATGCCATAAAAATGAATAAAAACAATACTGTATTAACGTAATCCAGTCTCTTTAGTTCTTTTTCAGCCGCGTGAAATGGAACATTATCATTAATAGCTAAGTGTGTGCATGCTGGGATAGTCACAGTGACTAATAATGCACAGTCTTTTTAAATATGTATCTATTATAGTTTTTTTCAGTTTTTTTTTTTGTTTGTTTGTTTGTTTTTTTAACCTGAAATGAGTTTAAACTCAAGACCTCAAATAAACAAGCAATTAAAACTAAGCCCTGAGGTACAATGTGTGTTTTATTAAAGCAATAATCCACTCAAGGCTATTACATCACAATGATTTTACCATGGGTTAGGGTGTTTGACCCTCAACTATGGTAAGATCAGTGTACTGGATAACCTCCAGTGCTGTGTTGCTTGCATGAAACTGCAGCAACAGTAATGTAGTGCAAGACAGCAAAATTCATATTCGACATTATCATTAAAGACAGCAGTGATGTAGAGGACCAAACCAACTAGCATCTCAAAGCTTTTAAGCAAAACAAATTGGTAATGACATAATTGAATCAGAAACTATAACATTTCAGACAAATAGGCCTGGTTTCACAAATGTGGCATATATGATATTAGGCCTTAGTTCAATTAGGACATTTGAGTAGCTTTTATAAATGTGCATTTTAAAAATAAAAACATTACTGGTGTACATCTTGAGACAAAACAATGGCACTGCAGATATTTGAAGATATCAGTTGCTTTCAGTTAAAACAGCCTAAAAATGCATTCTGTCTGTGAAACCAGGGGATTGCAATTGCTTAGTATTAAAACTATATATTTTAAGTTTAAATTTGGCATGAAATAGATTTTCTAAATGCATGTTAAAGATCTTTTTGTGAATGATTCACACATTATTTACTTTTTTGTCATAACACAGATCTTCCAGTTAATCGACACACTTTTCTGACGATGTATAATACCCTTATCGAATGGTTTCATCCGCTTAAACCCCGCCCTTTCTTACAAAGTTCGAATTCAAGAGTGCGTTTCCTGACAACAGCGTAACTCACTGCGTCACTAACATAGTACCATGCATAGTTGAAGAATTCAAGCTAGTCCCGACATTGCTTTGTTTATATATAGTTTTACTATTGTTAAAAAAATGCTTGCTTTAAAATTCGGCTATCTCGTGTGTCCTAATTTTGATTGTGTCCCTTTTGAGCCATGGGGCGTAACAAATGGGGGCTCGTCCGGGATCTGAACCCAGGACCTCTCAGCTCAAAAGGGAAGCAACAATCGTTCTTATGTACTAGAACACGTAAGCACATGCTCACTCTTTAAACATGGCACTTTGTCTCTTGACAAGCTAAGAGACGTAAATGACATTTGTATATGAAGAGTTCAGATGCAAAAGCCTCTAAATGCCATTTGAAATGTTCTTCTTTAATAATGATTTTTATCAAGCTTGTATATTTAAGTTCAGTAATTTCACTTAAATAACAATTAATAGGTAATTATCATTGCCATTTAAGTGAAATCATTGAAATTAAATATACAAGCTTGATAAAAATGATCATTCTAGAAGAAAATTTCAAATGGCACTTAGAGGCTTTTGCATCTGAACTCTTCATATATTAAAAATATTCAAGAGCTGCCGTTCCATCCACGCAACTTTGCGATGCTGTTAGCTAATGTTCGTTAGAACTATGGTTTCGGGAAACACAGATTCGTTTAACTATGTTGATAACAAGGGAACTTGCAACCATAGTTGCTTTCGGAAAATACACCCCAGATCTGCCTCCATCCAATCAACAACTGACGGACTGACGGACCCCCGTTACATCATGAATTTTATGCAAAATAGTTAGATATTTTCAACAAGTAATTTGAGACTGACTCGATTAAATCTAGAATGCTTCATGATGAAAGTGGACAATCATCTTTTCACGCAGTTTAGATTCATTTTTCACAAGAATTTGACTTCATTTTTTTGTGTTTAATAGCATTAAAATTGCTTGTACCGAAGCATACACCGTCACTAATCTCTCACTACATCTGTCCTGAAAGGTTAAAATGCTAAAGCTTCAAATCAGCCTTTCTTAGCATTCATTATGCCAGTGGCCAACTCGTTTGGCCATGGGAACCACATTTTGCGGCGCACTTTTATAATGAATTATGTATAGCACAAAAATAATTGACACACACAAACAAGTGGCATCCCCCTTTAACTTAGTCAATTTCTTCCAATGAATGTGTATGTTAAGGCCCATGTGGTAAAGCAAATAAATAGCAGTCCCAAACTAGTTTTTGTTGGTATTTTGGGGTCATGGAAACAAGTTACCATGGAGAATACACAATACTAATATGAACTGTTCATGAAACATGGCAACTGCTCTTGATGAATAGAATGAACATAATACCAGCATACAACTCCTTCTCAGCTAACACATGATGTACCAGTAACATGATTTATTGGTATATTACTTGTATTTTTTTTGACTTAACAAAGTTGCATGCTTAGTTTTCTTGCACTTTGTAAAGCATAGCGATATATAGCTTGTACCGCCATATTTGCATACTGTGCAATTGAAGAGTGAGTGCTACTAGCGCAGAATAACCGGACAGAAAAGTTTGTTTTTCTGAGGAAACAAGCTACGAAAATAGCGTTACAATAATGACACTGACAACATTTCATTTGACACCAGCTACTGAATCAGGACAACACGTTTTTCTCAGGCATTTAGGCTAGCTGACAAAATAAAAGTCTTGCTCTTGGAGTTACTGCACCCTAGACCTTAACACACTCAGAACGTTCTCGCGAACCACCAGTTGAGAAACACTGCATTATGCAGTATTAATGCCAACACACTCTCATTAGAAGATTTGCCTGGTCTGTCAACATTGATGTTACGTTTTTACAAGGTTAGCATCCTCTCAAAAGCTAATTAAAAAGCCATAGCGCAGTGGGCCGTTAAAACAAGCAGTCGAAAATAAGACATCCCACTTTGTTTGAACAAGTCTCTATTGTGTCACTCAGTGCAGACGGTGTATTTTCATTTCTGAGGAAGGGCCCCTTGAGAGCAGTACAGCTGAATATCAACAGAGATTGCTGAAATTCATCTGTATAATAAACAAACTCAGCTATAATAACATGCTGACACATCAGCCACCCCTCTATCTTACTATCCCAGTGCAACCTGGGCTGAGAGTGCCGCCCATGGCGGTTTGCCATCACGCCAATGAATGCAACGACGCCAGAGATGAAAGCGGTCTATGAATAAAGCTTACACCTCACAGCAGCTGCTCAAACACAAACAAATTCTTACAGGCGGGGTTTTCTGTCCCGAACGGGTGGGGGTGAGTGTAATGACAGCCTAAACACAGTCTACATCTCTCACAAAGGGACTCGCTGATGCCCACACACGGCAATCCGTGACATCTCGCGCAAGAAATACACACCGGGTTTGGCGTCCTCCAATTGACGTCCACGGTCTGAGACGCACACTTTACAAGAGTAATTATGCTACAATAACCTCCTACAGCCAGCGAGTGGAATAATACTTGCAATTTACCAACAATTAAAGACAATCTGGAGACAAAGCGGGTTTGAAACGGAAGCCAGTAATTATGTGGTGATGGCCATTTGGCTGTGGTGGGAACGAACACTCGTGGGTTTGGCATGCGAATAAAAGCTCATGCTCTGTGCCATGTATTGGGGGGGAAAAACATGGAAATTGGAATGGAATTCACAGGAAACTGAAATCCGGCTCAGGCCATTAAAAAGAAACTAGAGTGTATTTTTAGCCTCAAGCTATCTAGAATGATTTAGGGCCACTGTGACCTTCCCTAGAGGCAATGTGAAAGCTTGTAAAATATTATGAAACTGAAAACAGCAACTTCACCATTTTCTATTAACAGGCCAAATCTCCCATCGTAACGTGGAAATATTCTTGAGATGATTAAGTTGTATTGATTTACTCTATGCATATTGCCCTGGATTTGGCCTTAGTAAGCTGTAGCGTATAGACCATTTCACAAGATGTAAACAACACTGGTCCAGAAGCACTTCCTGTTTCAGTTTTTTAACACTACATAAAAGCTGGGATAAAGTACAACCAACAGAACATTTAAAACTGAATCAAAAAGTTAAAAAAAACATCTTTAAGATGTTTTATTTACATGTGAAATAAAGAAAACAGTTACAAACTGAAACAGGAAGTGCTTCTGGACCAGTGTCGTTTACATCTTGTGAAATGGTCTATATGTAAGTTTGATCCAATGATATTGTAGGACACATAGGTAATGTCTACCAAGTTTAAAATCTAATGTTTTAAAGGCAAATGTCTAATTTTTTGTATTCAGGGAATGCAAGATGAAAACAGAAACAAATATGGGAATGCATTATATAGTTTACAATATTTTAAAGTTTTCCAGTTTATACCATTATATAGATAGAAAATAGCTGTGATTTTGCACAGACAAGGTTTATTACATTTAAAACCCACAATAATTCCATTGTAAGGGCATCACTGTAAATGTGATTAAGTGATTTTACAAGCATTTTAAACGTTCACTGAAATAAAATCTATTAATCTATTATTTTTACGCTTATTTTTACATAAAAACTAAAAACTATAGTAATGATACTAAATATCATTTAGTACTAATTAGATACTAAGCTGAAAAAATATTTGTTTAAAAAAAACTTAACTAAACAAATATTACAAACAATATAAGCACTAAAATGATTCACTGGGAATAAATAACTAAAATTTACTAAATCTAAAACTAAATCTAAATAGGAATATTCAAAAAAATACAATTTACTAAAAATGTATCTAAAATGAACAAAAACTTTTAAAAAAAAATGTTATCCAATTCAAAATAAAACTAAAATAACACTACCGTCATACTGTTGAGTTCTGTGACGAATATATTTGATGTCCTTCACATTAGAGTGACCTTTTGCCTCCAATGCAACACACACAGCCATTCATTTGTCCAAGGCCAGGGCAAGCGGCATCATGGATACACAATTACACGTCATTATCTGTGTGGACTCGGTCTGTATAGAGGTTCAATGAAAAAAACAAGGTTTGTATAATAGACTCATTTCTCTAAGATCAAAAAGACGATCAAAAGCACGAACCTGTTAATGAATGATGAAATGTTGCAGTGTGCTAATGTGATTCAAACTGGTACAGGCTAAAAAGAAAAAGAAATCAAATATTGAATGAAGAAGAAAGTGGGATTTATATGACAAACCAAATTGTTTATTACATTTTTTAGAAAGATTTATTTTGAGATTTTGTTCTCCTTTTATGTTAAGATTTGGTTCTCTTTCATCAAAATGCAACAATGAAATACTAATTAATCATACACTTCATAAATGATTAGGATTGAAAGAAAATAGCAGATGAATAATAGTAAATACGCTAAATAAACTGTCTTTAATGTGAGCCTATAGGGCTATGAAATGTATTTTACACAATAAGTTTAAAGATGCCATGAAATAAAAAAAAAAAGGTCAAATAGTTGACAAATCTCAGCAGACTGATCCATCTGACCAATCACAGCAGAGTTGACTAATCACAACAGACTGAGCCATCTGACCAATCAGAGCAGAGTAGACCAATCACAACAGACTGAGCCATCTGACCAATCAGAGCAGAGTAGACCAATCACAACAGACTGAGCCATCTGACCAATCAGAGCAGAGTAGACCAATCACAACAGACTGAGCCATCTGACCAATCAGAGCAGAGTAGACCAATCACAACAGACTGAGCCATCTGACCAATCAGAGCAGAGTAGACCAATCACAACAGACTGAGCCATCTGACCAATCAGAGCAGAGTAGACTAATCACAACAGAGTGAGCCATTTGACCAATCAGAGCAGAGTAGACCAATCACAACAGACTGAGCCATCTGACCAATCAGAGCAGAGTAGACCAATCACAACAGACTGAGCCATCTGACCAATCAGAGCAGAGTAGACCAATCACAACAGAGTGAGCCATCTGACCAATCAGAGCAGAGTAGACCAATCACAACAGACTGAGCCATTTGACCAATCAGAGCAGATCTAGGCTCTTGGAAAAGAATCCTCTATTGAGCAATTTCAGAATCTGAGAGAAACGAGGTGATGCTGCAAACATATAATGTGAAAATGTAATTGTTTTATGACCTTGGATGCATGTAAACCTGTTGTAGGAGACCTTTAAAACAGAGCCTTTAAAACAGCATAACAGGAGCACTTTAACACCACCTGCTGCAAATTAAGGCTATAAAAAAAACGATGAGCTCTTCAAATATGTTTAGCACATACTGCCCGTTTCGACAGGGAATACTGAAAATGCTTTAAGCTGTTACAGTGACTGCAGTTAACAGAGGAATTTTCCCTCTTCCTAACCATTATTTGGATCCACGAGACGGCACAAAGGCACGTGGGTTCGTTCTCCGTCCCTGTAATTATGCGTCTATGAGAGTGAGTCACACTGGCAGATCTGAAACTCACACAGCAATCCTACAATCAGCGACAATGAGGGTTTTCAGCACAGACAGAGGTCTGCGTGTTAAGCGATTAAACACAGGGGTCGGTCCCTCACGCTCATTCACCAGCGTGTTGAGCACACAGCCCATTTATCAAGCTATACACACACGTCATGTACAAACTGCCTTCCCATTCACTATATGCAAAACAAACTGTGAAAGGCTCCACTGAATGACCTGGTTATCAACACAACCTTTCTCTTCAGAAGCTTCATTTGCAGCAAAGAGGAAGAGGCTGAATGACACGTCTTTGTGCCGAACCACCAAACCCTCTCCGTAATGATGATCCTCAATCCAATACTGTAAACTCCTCACCTCTGAAGCTTCTCTCCCAGAGGACCAACAGGAACGGGATCAATCACAGGGTCTGAAACAGGAGGAGGGGAATGACCTGGACCTGGATCTGCTCTTGTGCTGGTCTCTGAGTACACTCCATTATACCTGTGAGATAAGGATGGGAATTGTTTTTTTATTTTATTTTTTGGAAATCTCAGGCCTTTTAATAGATAAAATCCAAATCCATCAGCTTGTGTAGTGTTTAAATATATTTATTTTTTGTACACCAAATAAGAAAAAATATGATTTGTTTGCTTGTTTTTGAAAGAATTCTCTTCTGATCACCAATGCTGCATTTATTTGATCTAAAAGATGGTAAAAAACGGTAATAATGTGAAATATTAACTGTTTTCTATTTGAATACATTTCAAGATGCATTTATTCCAGTTTTTATTCTAATATGATGATTTGAAACAAGATTATTGAGGTTGAAAACTGTTGTGCTGCTTCATGTTTTTGTGAAAATTGACACGCCAATTCGTATTTCCATTTTTGGCGATCAACACACATAATCGCTTTTCAGTGTGTTTATGAACGCCGCTTACTTAACGTTACATTACTGTATAAATATATATGACCTTCCCCAAACCCATCCCTAAACCTACCCGTCACTGAGGTTAATAGCATTTATGAGTCTTCATAAATTGTTATAGCAATGGCATTTATGAGGAAAAAAACATGGCTCCCCAGATGTAGATCTACATTTTGCTTCGTTTCGCTCGGACTTCTTTAACGGCATGTACATAAACGCGGAATCACTCGGACATTTAACAGCATAGACATACACGCATAGGATAGCTCAAAATACGTATAGATAACACACCACTTGAATTGAAAGTGTCGTATATGTTTAAGCAAAAGTCATGATGCCATGCTGCATGAATAGAAAGTTTTTTTCTTTGAGAAATAAAGTCAGAATTGCGAGATATAAAGTCAGATTTGCGATATATAAAGTCAGAATTGCGTGATATAAAGTCAGAATTGCGAGATATAAAGTCAGATTTGCGAGATATAAAGTCAGAATTGCGAGATATAAAGTCAGAATTGCGAGATATAAAAGTCAGAATTGCGAGATAATAAGTCGCAATTGCGTGATATAAAGTCAGAATTGCAAGATATAAAGTTAGAATTGCGAGATGTAAAGTCAGAATTGCAAGATATAAAGTTAGAATTGCGAGATATAAAGTCAGAATTGCGAGATATAAAGTCAGAATTGCGAGATATAAAGTCAGAATTGCGAGATAAAAAGTCAGATTTGCGAGATAGAAAGTCAAAATTGCGAGATATAAAGTCA
The DNA here is from genome assembly GCF_016745375.1 of Pimephales promelas. The sequence continues at coordinate 19,919,248 of NW_024121144.1, forward strand.
GATTTGCGAGATATAAAGTCAGAATTGCGAGATATAAAGTCAGAATTGCGAGATATAAAGTCAGAATTGCGTGATAAAAAGTCAGATTTGCGAGATATAAAGTCAAAATTGCGAGATATAAAGTCAGATTTGCGAGATATAAAGTCAAAATTGCGAGATATAAAGTCAGAATTGCAAGATATAAAGTCAGAATTGCGAGATATAAAGTCAGAATTGCGTGATAGTCAGAATTGCGCGATAAAAAGTCAGAATTGCGTGATAAAAAGTCAAAATTGCGAGATATAAAGTCAGAATTACGTGATAAAATGTCAGAATTGCGTGATAAAAAGTCAGAATTGAGAGATATAAAGTCAGAATTGCGAGATATAAAGTCAGAATTACGTGATAAGTGGCAATTGTGAGATATAAAGTCAGAAATGCATGATATGAAGTCGAAATTGCATGTTGTAAAGTCAGAATTTTGAGATTTAAACTATTCTGAGGGGGAATAGTTTAAATAGTTTAAATTCTTTTTTCCTGTAGAATTGGCCTGATAACTCGCAATTGCGAGTATATATCTCACAATTCTGAGAAAAGTTGTCAGAATTTCGAGATATAAGCTAGCAATTATGTGTTATAAAGTTAGAATTGCGAGATGTAAACTCGCAATTATGAGAGAAAAAAAGTCAGAATTGTGAGATAAAAAGTCAATTGAGTCTTTTTCTCACAATTGCAACTTTATTTCTCAGAATTGTGACTTTATTTCTCACAATTCTGACTTCATATTTCGCAATTGTGAGATAAAAAGTTGCAATTATTTATTTATTTACTTTTATTCAGGGGAGGAAAAAAGCTTCCGTAACTTAATGCATCCTCGCTGAAGTATTAATTTCTTTCTTTTTTAAAATCTTGCTACATTTAAATGGTGATGTATTAGTCTCCACAAAAATATGAAGCAGCATAACTGTTTTTAACATTGATAATCAGAAAAGTTTATTGATAATGAAATCAGCATTTTATATGATTAATGAAAAGATCATGTGACACTGAATACTGCAGTAATGATGCTGAGGAATAAATTATATTTTAACATATATTACAATAAAAAAAATAATAAATTGAAATAATATTTCACCATATTTTTGTTTTATGATCAAACAAATGCAGCCTTGGTGAGCAGAAGATACTTTTTTCTAAAATATTTAAACATCTAAATTATTATTATTTCAAATGTTGTACTGGTAGAGTATTTGTATGTGGAGAGATCAATGTGCAATGGCAGAGAGAGGGGGAAAACAATATTGAAAGCAGTAATTTCATTGATTTGCCAATGCATAATTGCAGTTAATAACAACTTTATAGACTGCCCATGCTTGTTAATGGAAAGTGCTGTATCATAAGTTCAAAAAGCTCCCCTCGGACAGTCTCCCTGCTGTAAACCATGCTCTTTATTAACATTTACTTCTAATTAGAAATGGGATACATGCACTTCCCCGAAGGCAACTTAAAAGTGTTAGACTGGTGTTAACAAAACTATAAATCGAATGGATTTGATGGTGTCTTAACTGAAGCCTTTGAGACAATACCACAAATGTATTGTAATTATATATATGAAGAGTTCAGATGCAAAAGCCTCTAAATGCCATTTGAAATTTTCTTCTAAAATGACCATTTTTATCAAGCTTGTATATTTAAGTTCAGTAATTTCACTTAAATGGCAATGAAGATTACCTATTAATTGTCATTTAAGTGAAATTACTGAACTTAAATATACAAGCTTGATAAAAATGATCATTCTAGAAGAAAATTTCAAATGGCACTTAGAGGCTTTTGCATCTGAACTCTTCATATATATATACACACACATATATATATATATATAGATATATAAAATGTACATACACACTCAGTCAAAACATATTTAAAACTTTTAATTGTGTGGGAGTATGTGTTACATCTGCATTAGATCTACTAAACAAACATTGTTTTTTTGTTTTGTTTTTCAAAAATAAACTGCATAACTACAATACGTATCTAAAAAGAATTACCGCTGAGAAATATAAGAATAGAAAACAAACAAAAAAAAAAAAAAACGACAACACCCAAAGTAGAACATCTGGACGCATTAGATTAATGAGATGTTGTCATGAAAACGACGACACAATGCTCAACAAATGGTAACAATTTACTTGAAGGGGTGTGCATAAGACTGACATGACACCTTCATAATCATGACATGTCACATGACATATGCATGTTTATGACAACTGTCATTAAGTGTCTTTCGCTCAATGATGACATTATTAATGCAAATATGACATTTTTTGAGATGTCTTTGTTATGACACCTCGACATAAAACAATACATCATAACCTGTCAGTGTCTTTGTCACGACAACTTGACAAAATTAAGTTAAAGTGTCATGTGGTTGGCTTTGACATTGGCTGTCATGAGGCATTATAACTATCATGAATATTTTATTATAGTGGTACTAATTGAATTTGTCATTAAAAAGTTATAATGGCCTCAAGACAGCCAATGTCAAAACCAAGCACCTGACAGTTTAATGTAATGTTAACCAGTAAAGCTAGGGGGGTTCTTAAGTTTGATAATTAATCTGCTATGTTGTGTTTATGACAGGTTGTGTTGTCTTAGTAATGTCAAGTTGTCATGACAAAGACAGGTTATGATGTATTGGTTTATGTCAAGGTGTCATGACAATCTCAAACAATGTCATTTTTGCATTTAAAAAAATCATAACTAGCGAATGACACTTGATTAGTTTTCACAAACATGCTTCCTCCTTCATATTCATAACGTGTCATGTCATGATTATGAAGGTGTCATGTCAGTCTTATGCACACCCCTTCAAGTAAGGTGTTACCCTTTATAGCAACGATGCAAATTCATCAAAATCCATAATCACTTTTACATTGTTATTAAAGATTTCAATTTAAATAAAGCTGTTATTTTAAACTTCACTGTGTCGGTTTCCAGAACTTTCCACTAAAATATGAAGCAACTGTTTTCAACATTGATAATAATATCGCCCGCAAAGAGGGCCCTCGTGAGCACCCGCCTGAAACCTAAAATGACAAACGGTCTCATAGACTTAACGGACACGCGCACACGCTAGCAACTGTAAGTTCACAAGACCGAAAGTGTGTGCCATATGGGACCGGGCCTTTAAAATACTCACGAGCTCGACTGTGCAAGAGACGGAGTGGAACCTGAGTGAAACAATGAAAATGACGTACCCACTCTACTCACACGTGCACGTGAAGTGTGTCTTCCGGAACAGAGCCTAAAAATGATCCCTGAAGGATCATGTGACACTGACGACTGAATGCTGAAAATGCAGCTTTGATCACAGGAATAAATTAGGGCTGTCAAATTATTAATCGCGATTCGCATTCAAAATAAAAGTTTGTGTTTACATAACATATTTGGGTGCACTGTGTATAATTATTTAATACATATTAATACACACACATGCTTGTATATATTTAAGAAATATATAAATATTTTAGATATAAATAATTTTTTTTTTCTAAAAATATACATGCATGTGTGTGTATTTATATACAAAATAATTATACACAATGCACCCAAATATGTTATGTAAACACAAACTTTTATTGTGGATGCGACTAATCGCGATTAATTGTTTGACAGTCCCTTTTAGATTAAAGTAAAATAGAAAAAAGTTCTTTTAAATTGTTGTTCTTGCAAGACGTTGTTCTCATGTTGATCCTGGAACAAAATTCCTGTCTAAAAACATAGTCCTACCCCTAAAACCAGAGGGAAATGATAGGAAAATAAGAATGGACTAGAAGTCATGAACTATAAACATATTCCTCAAATCTAATTGGCTGGTTGGAATGTTTTTCCAGGGTCAACAAGGATATTGATGCAGGAACATGTTCTACTTCTGAATGCTAGTGTGTATATTATGGGGTTTTAGGGATGCGTTGTTCATTCACGTCTCCACAGGGTTGCTCTGCCTGTTCTATTGTGCTGCTTCATGCTTTAAAAATACACCCGCCGCAATCTTATCTGGACAAAACAGTCGACAATTGTTTCTGGGAGATTCCTGTCCCTGACTTAAGGGAGTCGAATTGGCGAGACAGGGCCATAAGCTCCCGACAGCGATGAGCAGCTTTCTTTGTAGTCGTGTAACAATGCCTAAAGCTATATGGTAGGTATGTCACAGATACATGTGGCGGCCAAAAGCCACAACGCCACATGCTCAGCTGACATCATCTGCCAGGCCTGTCGGGACAGCGGGACTGCTGGTGATGTGTGGCGGCATCATATCCTGCAGGCTTTACTAGGAATCCATGTTCATGCCCTCTTTGGAGCACGTGAACGGATCAAAGGGTGTAGGGCAGCTGATTTGGGATCAGATGCTTGGATCTCAATGATTGGAGAATTTCTAAATATCAGGCATGCGTAATTGCAATTCTAGACAAGTCGTCTACACAGGTTCCTCAAATCTGCTCCAAGAGGTCCACTGTCCTGTAGAGTTCCACTCCAATCATAATCAGAGACACCCGAACAAGCTAATCAGTGTCATCGTGATTACTAGAAGGCTACGGCAGGCAAGGTTTTGATTGGAGCTAAAGTATGTCGGACATCGGCCCTCTGGGACAGGATTTGAGGAACCCTGGTCTACACTAATCCAGATACATTTGAAAGCGCATCTATTTCTCTACGTTTGGCCTTTCGCCCAAACTACGACGCTCTCCAGGGTGGATACTTTTAAAAATGCCATTTTCGAGCTGTAATGTGGACTTTGAAAACGGAGGTATTTGAAATGCATGTTAAGTCATGTGGCGCATATCGTACCGATAGATGTGTGTTTATAAAGGTCTGTGCTATTCATGATAAATGTATTAGCAATGCTGTGGCAAAACATGAGAGCAATTGCGTTTTAGACCAAACATGGAATGACAATTGAGTCCGACCTGGACGTATCAGTTAGGGGTGAGATACGTTGCTAATAAGATCAATTATGTCTGGTCCCTTGTTAGTGAGCTTTTACGTAAACACATTAAGATGATTTTAGCATTTTCCGACATTTCAGTGTGGACAACAAACGCTTGAAAGGGCTAGCGTGGACATATTGTTTTGAAATGAAAAAGGCGTTTTCAAATGTATCTGGATTGATGTAGACGTAGCCTAAAGGCCAATTTATACTTCTGCGTCGAGGGTGCGGGGTAGTGTACGGCGTAGACGCCGTCGTGAGCATTTATACTTCTGCGTTCAGGTCTTGGTTGCTCTGCAGTACTGCTCCGAAACGCTAGTTGGCGGCGGAGGGTTTTAATGTTCCACTGTGTTTAGAGTCCTCGCGGCTAGGTTACTACAAGCAATAGCGACTGAAAGAGAGCGGATCATGTTGGAGTTGGAGCTTATTGAGGTGGAAAAACAGTTCATTTTAGTGAAATTACTAAAACTGAAAGACAGAAACGAGAGAAGACGTCGGAGGAGATGGTACGTGCGGAAATGCGTAGGAGGAAATGCGATGCTACCAAGTTGACCAATCACCGATCTTGCGGTCCGCCTCGTTGCGACGTGTAGTTACATATTTGAGGAGGTGCGCGTCAGGCTACGCCGAAGGGTACGCGGTATGGTACGTGTCTGTGCGCATGCTACGCCGTACCTACTGCGCGCACCCTACGCAGAAGTATAAATGGCCTTAAGCTGCAATAAAATGCAACAACTGAGTTACGGAAGTATAAAATCCATTCATTTTCTCCATGAGGAAAATAAATTTTGACTACAACATATTTTTGTTGCTTTAAAAGCTAGGCTACATAGTTGTGAATAGTACAGCCTGCATTATTTCACCTTATTTTTAAAATAATTGTGTTTAGCAGCGGAATTGCTAATGACAAACTACATTACCCATAATGCCGTACAGAAACTCAAACTGCAAACGATGAGTAGTTTTGTTTATCCATTTTTAATTCGATTATGCTATGCTTCATGGGATTGTAGTTCTTTCCCTCACTTAAGCCGTTAGGTACAGTCTTGAACTTTCGTCTTTTTGTTTGTAGTGTTGTGATTTACCTCATAGCTGATTGGCTGATTTAACTCTTTAACAAAGACTATTTTATAATCCCAATGGGAAAAAAAATGAATGGAAAAAAATACTTCCAGACCCCGCGCCGCTGGAAAAGTGTGCGGGCGCTAAAAATAATAGTGGTTTGAAGGCCCCATGTGTCACTAATGGCTGATCTCTGGTATGGTCTCGTTCATATGTGTTCTTACCGAAGGTCCATAAAGACGAAGAAAACCACATCACCAGATCCGGTCAACTCATCAGCCCAGCTGAGAAGCAGTGGGGCCAAGTTTCATTGATTTTCCTCGCTTTAATGGATTTCATTGGACCCTCTCATGGATCCGCATTAATATTTCATTACTTGTGTCTTCCATTTCCTGCGCCAGAAGAGCATCAGGCTAGCTTACAGTGAAGTGCTCTGGGTCGATGGACTGCTACCAGCCGAACCCCCGAAACACCCGATTCCTGCTTTACGCCCCGGGGATGAAACTTGTGATTCGAAACGACAAAAAGGGCAAAAAAAGAATTAGGTAAAGACATTAGCCAAGAGCGTACAAAAACATGCTAGCACAACAACCCGAGCTGCAGAGGGATTCACGTGCTTGTAAATAAATAACCTTGTTGTGCGACTTGAGATTTCATTTGCAGTCGGAACATGTTTCATGTGAACATGAAAATCTGTAGCGTTGTCACTTGAGCAAGGTTATTTTGTTCGGTTCGAGTTGTTTTTCTGCCAAACGAACCGTGCTGTACCTGAAAGAACTAAGCCCTTTTAGTTCGCAGTTGTGTTTAATATTATATTACTGGGTGAGGTGAATTGTGGATGTTAATGTATTCAAGTGCAATAGCGCAAACTAAAGCGATCAGACATATACGGGTCAGACGGGCCGCTGGCTCAGCACACCATGGAAAGATGCTTTCTTTAAAACCCTTTCAAGAGCTGCTTCAAAGGATCCATCAATGTCTCACAAGTAAAAAAAAATAATGAATCTATGACAAATAGTAAAAAATAAAATAAAAAAATAAAAATCAGCCTATCCATATGAATTGTCTAAAAAGGTTTAAAGACATCTTTTGCATGTTTGATTTGGATGATTAAAAAACAATTATGCATAAAAACTATTTTAGCTTTCATCAACATCCCCAATTCACCTTAAACCAATGTCTCAATCAATGAAAGCTATATATATATATATATATATATATATATATATATAGAGAGAGAGAGAGAGAGAGAGAGAGAGAGAGAATGTGAAACACTTTACAATAAGGTTTCATTTGTAACACACACTGCATTTTACAGCATTTATTAATCTTTGTAAATTTCAACATTTACTAATACATTAATAAAGTCAAAAGTTATTTGTTAACATTAGTTAATGCATTGTGACCTAACATGAAATAATACACAGCTGTATTTTCTATTAACTTAACGTTGACAAATATGAACAAACACAGTAACAAATGTATTGCTTTCGGTTAGATAATGTTACAGTTATACATTAATGTTTACAAATGAACCTTATTGTAGTGTTACGGTTACCAGATATATTTATATACAGTGCTGCCAGAATTATTTGCCCCTTTGGTAAATATGATCAAAGACGGCTGTTTAAAAAAAAAAAAAAATCCTTTTATCCTATTGATATTTAAAAAAAAAAAATCAGCAAAAATCTAACCTTTCATTTAAGTAAAAGGATTGAAAGTGCGGACAAAATCACATTATGAAATAAATGTTTTTTCTCCAAAACAATTTGAGAACAGAGTGATTTCTGAATGATCATGTGACACTGAAGACTGCAGTAATGATGCTGAAAATTCAGCTTTGCATCAAAGGAATAAATAATATTTTAAAGTATATTGAAATAGAAAACAGTTCTTTTAAATTTTCATAATATTTCACATTTTAACAAATATATGGCAATATGTATGTTTTTTCTCTCTTACCAAAACGACCTTTACATAATAGTTAATAATTTAAGATCTATTTTTCACACATTATTTTAAACACATTGGTTAGAACTAGGCTACACGACACCCTTTTTGCCCCAATACGACATGTAACACGTTATCAGGATTCAGGTAGCCCTCAATCGGGTCATGGGGTCTATACGACCCCAATCGACTTTTACTTAAAAAAAAAAGGTTCCCTTCATCTCAGTGAAATAAGATTTTGTGACTTTTCATACATGGGCTTGATGAGGTTGTTCTGAAAGTATGTAAAAAAAAAAAAAGTTTACACTTCTAGTCTTCGGGGTCAATATGACGCCACATTGAAATGAATGGGAAATGTGAAACAAACAAAAAAAATTTTTAAATCCATCATAAATCTGAACATTTTTACACAGAAATGAATTCCTAGAACTAGAGCATAAATGCAATGCATCATAAAAAAATAACATTTCATATGCTAATGCTAAAGCTAATGGTGTAGTTGAGGAATTGTATGGATACAAAGGATATGGATACATTTTTGTATATGGAAAATATCTCTAAAAACATAGCATTAATGAATAGATGAGAAGTAAACAAAAAAAAGATATATTATGTATGATTAAAAATGTATATTTTTTGTACAATTACTCAATCAGTTGTTGCGGTATAGACCCCGAAGACCAGAAGTGTAAACATGAAACGAAGACCATTTGAAGGTTAAAACGCTTTCAGACAAATTCAAGCTATGACAGTGAAATATATGAGAGCTGTGATTCAGGCCATCCCAAATTGACTCATGAATCCCAGTTCTCCGACAGCGGACATCAGGCCTAGCGCTGTTCAAATTACACCAGTTGTTGGCAGCTTGACAACTGTAAGTGTAAACACACAAAAACCCTTCATAAATGGCCAATTTAAATTTCCCCGTCACCTTGAGAGAGCAGGTTCAGTCAATTAAGTAAGTCTAAAGCCTTTCTGGGCAGACAGTTGGTCAGCAGGAAAGCGTTGGGAAATCCGTCAGGATTTGACAGACTGGACCTGAGCGGTTTAGATTCTCTCATTCTGACATTGAGAAACGAGCTAATTAAGTGTTAGTCACTCACAACATTATAAATAACTAACAAAGCTTCCGAAAACAACAAGGCTGGTTAATCTTCCAGCGTCGTGTAGATCTATATGTTAAACGGCATAAATATGGTGCGCAAACTACTTCATTTGCATACTGGCATAGAGTGAAACTAACTGCTTTTAAATCTGTTCAACGGCACAATAATGTTTTAGCAAGAATTTAATATGCAGTGCACTCACTGTTTCCCCTGGAGCAACTTCCACTTGCACAGCAGGAACTTGCCATTTCATATGTTGAGCTAATGTTACTTTTCTTTGAGCACCCTGACATCTAGCGGTCATTACAGGCAACTTCACACTCAAACCTAGTTTGAACTTTTTTTCTCCTCAATGATGGATGTGGTTGCCTGGTTACCACTTTAACCTTCACTTAACTTGTTTTGTAGGCAGGACTGAGATGGAGAAGACGTAACTATGGAGACAGGTACATATCGCTAAACATTAAACTGCAAATAACGACAGGAGGTACGAGTTTAAAAACAAGCACATGAAATGTTTACTTTTCTTTATACGTCATACAGTTTTCGCATACAGACAGAAAAAAAAAAGACTTCCTATAAAAGTATTACAAAAAAAGGAGTGTTAAAAGAGATGTAAAACAAAAGAACACGATTAAAAATTAACAATGGAAAATTACCGTTCAGTGCAAATGGTTGTAGTGTTGGCAGGTGGACCTTCAAACCCCATGATTATCAACTAAAATCTAAGAATAACACTTGATTGAGGTTTACACGTCAGTATGAAAGTCAAATCACATGACATTTGTTTAAAAACTCACTTTAAATGTGTGTTGACTCAGTTTTACCAATGGGTTCAAATGACTCGGCAAGTAGTCATTCAGCGGAGGGCACTGTGTACAAATAAACACGAGCTTAGACCGTAGTGTTCGTAATGGTTAAACATTAGTGTGTCTGGATCAATACAGTAACTCGTTACACACAAGTATGGTCACATGACCTTTCTGTTAGTGCTGCAGGTGCATATTTATAACAACATACAATTAAAACGCAATGGGCTCAAAGACTCGCTTCATTTCGTCAAACATACCTGATGTGTTACATGGTTAAAGAGGTAGATGCCATCAGTTACGACACAAACGGCTGAAATCTGAACTGAACATACCGCCTTGTCAAGCACCGTTTTATTTCTGGAAAAACCAAAAAACATCTAGGATCTTTTGCGGAACGGACAACGAGAGAAAACCTGTTACTGAATGTGTAAAAAAGCCACATACTTGAATTCCGGTCAACAGAAATCGACAAACTTTTTTTTTTTAGGTAAACTGTCAGAGTGAATCGAATGCTACGATTCACCAACACATGATTTTTACAAACAATTAAAAAAAAAAAAAAAATGAGGCCCAGTATGTACGTAGTACACCCATTATAGCAAACCACTGGATGGGAACTTCAGTCAAATTGCTTTGTGCATGCAAATATATAAAACACTTTTTTTTTTTTAAAGTAGAATACAATGATTTTGAGCACAGGTGAAAAAAAAAAAACTCATTTGTTGCTTCTCTGGGATGCTATTTGATTTTAAAACATGTTAAGAAAGGAATGATGACTGTATGGAAGTACTTAGCTAAAAAGGTCCATCCTAAAATCATAAAAGGCATAAAATCTGTGTGGAACGTTTTCTAGAGGTGGAATTAAAGTGTTAAGGTGAGTCTCTAACCACCACGATCACCAGGTGCTCCTCCTCAAGTTTGCCGAGAGTTTTGAGAGCGTTCTGGAGATACTGCTGTGAGAAGTCACACGGAGGGAAGGCGTACAGCATGCCCCCCGTCTCCCGCTCTTTGGGGCCCCCGAGGGGCAAGCCGATGACCCCTGCCGCCTGCTTGTTCCTGAGGTACGTCACCAGGTTGCGGAGAAGGCGCTGTTGAAGGCCTGGTTCTGGAGGAGGGGCGTCCCGGTCCAAGGGCCCCTGGACGGCGAGGAGCACGGCGTAGCTGTCCGGGCTGCCTAGCTTGATGCGGCGCATCACCTCGTCCAGTTTGGGCTGATCCAACCTCAACCGCTGGGCAATTTTAAGCTGTGTGATCTTGGCGCCTCCTGCTTGGTTGTCTCTCATGAGGGCGTGGAGAAAGCTCACGCCACCCTCGAGCATGTGCATGTTTGTGGGGAAGCAGCTGTTTTTAAGGACGAGAGAACCGTGCCACACGCGGCTCAACGTCTGGGCGTATTCGGAGAGTGTGCTGGGCTTTTTGGAGTCCGTTTTGGATTTGTCCATCTGCGAGTCCGGGTCGCTTTCGCTTTTGCGGTGGTTGCGATCCCGCTCGTCCTTCCTCAGATGCAAAGACTCGTCCTGCGCGGGACGCTCGTCGCTGAAGTGTCTGCTGATGTCAGGGGTGTGATCGAGGGGTTCTGAGGTGGAGTCCGGGAGACGCCCGCGGCCCCGGTCCGGACTGTCCTCAGGGGTGGCCGGCGCCCCTCCTCTGAGCTTTGACCGTCCACGCTCCTCGGTGGGACGGTCGTTGGGGCTCAGGCTCCTTCGCTTGCGTCGCTCCTCCCAGTTTTTCCCCAGCCCCCGCTCGAGGTCCCGCTCCTTTAACCAGCGTTCTCGACTGCGGCTACGGCTGCGCTGCCGGACCCGCCCAAACGCTTCCGGGTTGGCCCGCCGCTCCAGTCCCTTTGGCGGACTCCAGTCCCGATCCGATAGGCGCTCTCTTTCTCGCTCGGCGAACAGAGGGTGTGACGGTGAGCGGGCCCTTGCTCTCAGCTCCCTCTCTAGGCTGCGGTGACGTCCGTAACCCTCAGGGAGAATATCAAAATGAGGCGGCGGGAGCAAAGGCGGCTGGTACTGTTGAGGGTACGCCCTCGTCTCCTCCGCCTTCGCAAAATCCACGCGCAGCCGGCGGTTCGGACCGCCCAGAGGAAAACCACGCATTTGCGCGCAAGCGGCCTGGGCTGCATCCAAGCTCTCATAATGAATGTAAGCAAAATTATCTCCTTTCACATAGTCAATGGTGCGAATACTCCCAAAGCGGTCAAACTCACGTGCTAAAGCAGCGAGAGACGTATTCGGGCCAAGTCCGCCCACCCAGAGCCGAGTCGTCGGATTGGCTTTCCCATATCCGATCTTAATCGGGTTGCCGTTAATCATACGTCCCTGCATGGCCACCTTAGCCCGGTGAGCCATATCCAAGTTCTGGAATTTAAGAAAAGCATACGCGCCTCCTTGTCCGCGAGCAGGCCGCTTGATAACGACTTCTTCAATAATCCCATACTTCTCAAATCCTTGTCGTAGTTCCACCTCAGAAATATTATGATCCAAGTTTCCGATGAACAAATTCCTCGTGGCTCTCTGATCGTCCTCTGGTTTTAAGTCGTCCTCAGGAAGCTGATATGCATACGCACGGCTCCTCTCCTCCAAAGCGCTGTAATAGTCCAAAACGCGGTCCCGACTGAGACCCATGCCTTCAACGTAATGCCTGGGTCTCACTTCTCGAAGGGCGCTAGTGCTGCCCGCGCCGGGGGACAGGGACCGCTGTCTGTAGGTGTAGGCAGCACTGTGTAGAGATACATAACTAACATCTGGAGGCGTGACACTGCGACGCCGCATGTACATGGGTTCAACTTTGAGTGGACGATCATATAGCACCAACCTGGTTTTGGCGTGACGTGCTTCCCGTGCAATTTCCGTGTGTCTGAAGTTGACGTATGCGACGCGACCCAGTTCAGGCGTATGAGACAGCTTAACACTCATATCTCCAAACTTTTTAAACTCATGAAACAGTCCGTCCTCCACATGTTCATCAGAAAGCTGAGATCCAAGGTTGCTGATAAGTAGTGTCTTGTATTCTAGTCGTGTAGGCACTGGTTCTGTAGCTGGTGTCACAGTCTTACCTTTAGGCAGAACTGAGGTGGTTCGGAGGGGGGCTCGACCAAGCAGACCCAGTTCGTGATGCGGGCGGTGATGCAGACTCTCTCTCTCTTCACGGACCCGCGGTTTTTCCCGCTCTCGGCTGCGGCTTCGTTTATGATAGTTTCGGCTCTCCGCGAGCAGCAACGCTAACGGCGGGTTCGGTTCGCGCTCTCGGTCTCGCTCGCGGACGCGTTTGGCGAGAGTTCTGGACGGACTCGCGTCGCGCTCGGCCTGCCGCTTCATTTTACAGTGATGCTCCCCCCGCAAAAATATAAAATCAGCTCCGAGGTGAAATCTCACGGCTTCAGGAATTTTTGTACATCCGTGAGGAGGACTTTACCTAACGTTTGCACGGAAAAACGTTCGCCTGGGTGTTGAGCTTCACCGATAAAAATAAAACGACAAACATTAGCGTCGCTTCAGATGCATCTACTCCGCCATCTTGGACAAAAGGAATGTGCGCGCCCCACGAGTGGGAGGAGCGTAGCTGACGTCAGTGCGCATTCGCGTGACGCTTAGAATTGTAAAGTTCTGAGAGCAAAATGTATTAATCATATTCACAAGAATTATGTTATATACTTAATGTCATGCCAGAAGAGCTGAGAAAAATACAATGCCTGGATTATTGTTCTACTGCACAATCTATGTGAATGTGAAGTAATACAATAAACTTTATCATATCCAGTTATGCCGGTTCTGTTTTACACAGCACATTTTCTTTTTTTTTTTTTAGAATTTAGTCCGCTATAGAAAAAAACACATAATATATAGTATTTGCAAAAATAACCAAACAAACATCGCCAATACCCTGAAATGATATACAATAATAAAAAAGATATGCATATCATATGACAATCCAAATAATGTGCATTGTCTTATTTAATGTACCAAAATATACAAATGTATGCAATGACTATTGCATTAAATAACCATATAAATCAATTCCATACCATCACATGATGTTTTGGTAGTCAAATAAAATGCTAATGTACTGAAGGAAATCGTACAAAAAATGGCCATGATTTAAAAGGTACAATGTTAAATGCAAACAATGATAAACCAACATAAAACAAACAATAATAATAATAAAAGACAACAAATATTTATTTTCTTCTTTTAATGAAAAAAGACAGTATAACTGTAATAAACATTTTACACTCAAACTGACCCTCATATTTTGAAGATGAGACTTTCCTCCATTATATTTCATATAATGAATCAATTAAGAAAGCCTATACCCTCAAAAAAAAGAAAAAGAAAATGTAAATCAAACTCAGCAAAGCGTGTCAAACATATTCCCCGAAACGTCAGGAGCCAAACATAAGTTGTGTTGGATATTATTTAGAACTACAAGCTTGCACATTGCAAGTCATAAATGAAAGGTTGTGTTTTAACAGAAGCGTGTGTGTGCTTGGTTTCTTGACGTTTTACCCCTGGCGTACATGGTAATGTGACAACACAATGCAAACCCCACTGTTAGGCGGTCAGTCAGCTTCACAGCGCTAATCTTCCATCCTAAATGCCTTTGGCCCCTGCCTTGGTCCCATAATTCCCTGCAAGTTTACAGATCTGTCCGTGCCTTGGCTGCGTTGGGCGCATACTTGGGCATTAGCTCATTGATCTTGCGAATGAAGTCGGATTTCTCTGCGCATCCCTTGCAGGATTCGCCCCATTCCTCCAGAATTTTCTTCAGATCTTTCACTTTCAACTTCTTCAGGTCGACGGAGCTCAGGTCAACTTGTTTATCTAGGAGGAAAATGCATTTAGTTTTAGTGGCTGGAAGTTTATATTCTCTTATATGCCAATTTTAACATTGAGCTCTTTTTTTTTTTTTTGAACATTTGGAGTGCTGTCAGTACAGACAAAAACGAGGATAAAAGAGGATAACACGGTGCACGGTGCGTTTTTGTTTGTACTAAAAGCACTTCAAATGTACAAAAAAATGAGCTCAATGTTAAAATTGACCAGAGTTCTCCTTTAAACAGGACTATGGATATGAAATGGTTACTCGCCAACCATTGTGTCTTCATACTAATTGTTTAAGAAATGAAAAGTTACACACTCTATAAGTTAGGGTTAGAAGAACTGTTGCCAGATATAACATGCAAGAAACTGCAATAATGATCCAATCATAGACTCTTAAGCATTTGTCTATTTAAATCCAAACAGCAACTTTTTCTGATGGCTGGGTAGTGTATTTTTCTATGCAACTTACCATATTTCAGTTCACAGATTTGACTGTCCTTCTTTTTGAGCTTCTCACAGATCTTATCCACTGGCACATGATGACTCAACGGTTTGGAAACTTCATTGATAATTTTTGTTGCTGCGTCACTTGTTGCCCCTATATAATAACACTACACACACACACACAGAAAGTAAGAATAAACAAACAGAAATATTGCAAGAAAGAAAAAAAAAAGGAAAATTCATTGATAAACACAAAGACTTACAAAGCGGTTTTCTTTCCCTTTGGTCTCTTTGCAAAATTTTAGAAGATGTTTCTCGATGGTGTCACTGTTGAACTTGATGTCGCCGTCTTTTAGCGTCTGATAAAACCGTTGCAGGAAACCCACACAGACTGCAATGCAAAAATCATGTACATTTCTTTGAAAACAATACATTAACATGCATTACGGCTTACAAACAAGATTTGGCCTACTTTACAATACAGCAATATCAAGTGATGAAAAAATATGCCAGAAATGTAACAAGTGTAATGTGTAGTCACTATTAAAATATACAGGTCTTTCTCGTTTTTCCCTTCATAATAATATATTCCAGGTAAGGAGTTTACTGATTTCATTTCAAAATTATTAATTTACTGATCAGTTAATGAATAGGAAAATACGACCACTATTTGAATAGGTGTGCCGTAGATAGTTCTGAATATGAAGTACTTACTTAGTTGCATGGGTTTCTGATAATAACCAGCATTATGATATCCACTGTTTACAGTATATGACGGTTCGAAAGATTTTCATTGAAAACAAAAAGTAGTGGCCATGTGACCTAATTTACATAAATAAATGCCTTTACAATACAAAGGTTTTCAATTTATAAAATACTTACTTTTCTAATATATCGTTTCACAAATATCCTAAAGATTTTTTTACAAATATATATTATAAAATACGTTTACCTTAACACTTTAAAGGAAACAAAGACCAAAAATACCCAATAAAAAGACCTCAACCAAACATACAACATAGCTAAACTAAAGCCAATGAATAAAACGCAGAAGTGAGACGTTTCTGACAGGTAATATGTGTTTCCTGGACATGTTTACATCATGAAGATATTAAACAACTCACCTTCACACTCTCCATCTTTCAAAGCGTCACTGTAGCTCGGAACCAGCGCCAGGGCGAGCGCAACGGAAAGCCCACTTAAATATAACATCCTAAAACCAAACAAACGTCTTTAACTATTTAAATACGTTATATGAAAGTGCTAGAATTGGTTCTGAACGATCATTAAAGATACCGGCTCGAGAACACGCAACGTACAGATTCAACAGCGCTTCCTATTGAAAGTTCCCGCCCCCTCTCGCAGCTGATTGGTTACCGGTCCACTCTTCGCTCGTCTATTGGATGGCGCGTGACGTCGCCACACGCACTCTTGTCTGAATGGATGTGCCGTGTTCATCCAGGGAGTGAGTCCAGTTGGCGGCCTCTGATTGGTTCTGAAGGTGAACATTCCTGGTGACGATGGCTTGATGATGTGTGGTTTGCACAAGCGCCATGTTTGTAGTTCTCCTCCATCCGGTGACACTTTACATAAATCAACTGTCAACATTCCACCAAAATTCGCTTTATCAGTAAGTATATTATAAAAGAAGACAATTTTGTGATATTTTTCTCACATAAACAGTATATTGGTGTCAGTTAAAGGCAAGCCTACCAGGCTAGTTCCAAAACATTTGATAGCACTTAAAACAGTAAATCCAGTCTTTATTCAGGTAATAGTTCGACTAGGTATTGGCTAATGAAAAGCTTAACGGAGTTCTCAGAACTGCTACGTACTGTTCACACTAAGGAAGATAACTACTTGAAACAACTAGACCATTTCACAAGATGTAAACAACACTGGTCCAGAAGCACTTCCTGTTTCAGTTTGTAACTGTTTTCTTTATTTCACATGTAAAGAAAACATCTTAAAGATGTTTGTTTAACTTTTTGATTCAGTTTTAAATGTTCTGTTGGTTGTATTTTATTCCAGCTTTTATGTAGAGTTAAAAAACGGAAACAGGAAGTGCTTCTGGGCCAGTGTTGTTTACATCTTGTGAAATGGTCTATATTAGAATATACACCAGTTGTTGACAATAAGTGTTTAAGTTAGGCCTACATTAAATGCTATATTAAATGTTTAAAGTCTTTAAAAGTCGGATGGATTCGGATTGGCTGTCATTGTTTATCGTTCATTTGCTGGAAAAAAAATGTGATTGCAACAATGTATTTCCTCTGTGTTATTATCATAATAGTTGTGTTGTTGACTTCTCTATTCTTTTAACTTTATGTTTTTTTGGTATGAGCAGCCATAATTTTCATTTTGAGGCAAGTTATGTTTTTGGTGTGTCAAATATTGTGTAATAGTGTATAGTTTTTTTCAAGGTTCTTTTAATACTGTGCTGTCAATAAACACACACACACACAAAAAAAAAAAAAAAAAAAAAAAAAAAAACATGGAACTTAAACGGTAATGACTCAATCACACATCCAAGTAAGGAAAGAAGGCAAATAGCAGTCGATAAAACATTATCTTTAATATTAGGCATTATTAATGAATTACACGTCACAGCGGTTAAGTGAGTAGGAAAGAAAAAGTGTGTATTTACATCTAAAATCCACACCACATTTATTCATGCTAGCACAATATATACAGAAAAAAATACTTTGAGAATACTTGTACAAAGGTTTTCGTATTTCTGCATGGTAAAACAAAACGCTCTTCAGATTTCAATGCAAAATACACAAAATAACTGTAGTGAGTAGGCCATTGAAAGATTTTTTTTTTCTTTTTCACTTGTTTGCAGTTTAGTTTTAAAAACACATTTACATCAGAAAGTACAAGGCAGACAGTTGATCTCAGTCTATACATGATTTGTCCCTCTTGACCATATAAATACAAAGCTTTTGAAGGATTATATACACAAAATAAAGCCAGACATGGTGTGGTACGAACTGTAATGCAGGCCAGAGCGTTTAATACCCATCTTTACTTAGTTTTTCATATGTACAGAGACCAAAACTTCTCACATTTACCAGAAACTGTCATTTCAAATGTATGACAATATTTACCTCATTCAAGTCATCAATCCTTTCAGGAAAATAAACCCAATTTTTCATTAGCAATTCACACATAACAACAGTATTGATCTGGAATTGAATTAGAGATGCTGATCAGGGCAACCTCATCATGTAAAAAATAAAATGTCACCCTCAATCTGAAACTTTGAATCCAAAACCTCCATGGAGATATCAAACATGTAAAATATGTACACTCGTTTTTTGATTTTTTTTTTTTTTTTTACAGTTGTTTGTGCCAAATGAGTAAACTTCATTTAAAGCATAAGGTTTGAATGAATTGAGATTATAATACTTTTTTTTTTTTTTTTGCTTGAATATGCAAGCAAATTTACGATGGTGAACGAATACAAGACACACAGTATCCGTGCAAAATGTCTAGAAAGCATAATAAGAAATGCTCAAAACAACAAATATTAATGCTTTTTAGTTTTATCAGTGCTAATATTCACAGAATGAGCTGTGACGGATATACTTCGACACTCTGTCTTATAACACTCGATCTTTGCATAGATTCCAGTTCCTTCCCTGATCAATGTGTATAAAAATTATTTATATTGTCTGAATTAACCCTAAAATGATTAAAGTTAATATAAACAAGTATCAATAACTCATCACTCAACCCATTTATACGTCTTTGGAGACTTAACACACTTACTTCATCATTATATGTCTTTATAATTTAGTAAAGAAAATAATATGTAATAATATACAACTGCATACCATCAGCAGTTACCCAAGTTTCACTTTATGAGGAATAGCATATGAATGAATAGACAATGTCTTTTCTGACTAACGGAAAACAGATGGGAATATTTAACGTAATGAACATTTACAGAAGGCCCTCTGTCATGTGTTTTTGCTTTCTCTGGCCATAAAAAAAGATTGTTAGTGATGAACCACCAGTTATATCAGTCATTACGATACATGCATTTCTCTCTGTAGTCTACATATCCTGCCATGAAAAGTACAGTTTTCATTTCACAAAAGTTTACCTAAAAACTTACCTTTGCCTTTGATAATTTGGGGCTTAAGTACATTTCATACTATGAGCAGGCTAAAGTATATACTTTTGTGTTAGCATGCCAGAAATAAATAAAAAAAAGTACTTTTTAAACCCATCCTCTTAATTAAGCGATACAAAACCAAATTAAACCGCATTATCAATTTGTGTAGGGCCTACACAATATATATAGTGGTTTTCAAATATTAATAAAATAAAAGATATGCCTAACCTAACCAGGTGACCGTTTCTGTGACAAGTAATTTGTCTGTCCATATATCATATGGAACAATGAAATCACAGCCAATCAGAATATATATAATGCTTAAAGGAGTCATGAATTGAGAAATCAAGTTTTAAAGCTCATTGTACTATTAAAACATCCTATACGTTTCAGAAATCAAAAGCTTGAAATCTAGCTCAGAAGATGACTAGTTTAGAATTGTCACATTATGACATAATAGACGCATCACATCTTTGGCCCCGCCCACTGGACCATTAGTGAGATGAGAAAAGTGATACATGATCACTGGACTAAAAATAATATTATCTTTCAAAGAATCCTAATGCTCGAAAAGTGCTTATTTATATTTAAAAATATGTATCAGTACATTACTTCTTTGTACGGTACATTTCGCTGTGGATTCTTTGGTAAATCAGTCGCAATTTCGGCGCAGGCTTTGAAAACAGACTGTTACTGTAAGATATGGACTCGACAGTAATGCCACAACATGTAACCGTGTTGTAGTTATTTGTCTCAAAATCGTTTATTGCGTCTGTTTACTGTTTATGCGTCAGCAAATCAAGCCAGTGTCTAAACGGCCAACTTCATATTGTTTCTCTTAATAGCATGATAGTAATCTAGGGTGACCAAAAGTCCCAAAAATTCGGGACAGTCGCGAAACCTAAGCTTTTGTCCTGAAATCGAATCCCGAAACCAACCTTAATTGTCCCGAAAATTATACTAAAGCAAAATCTTGATATAAAATATTAAAAACTGTCCGTGGAAGTTGAGTCGTCCTGCAGCCAGCCCCCTCAAGTTGCAGCAGTCGCGAGCACAATGAATGTGTAGCCAACCAGTCTAAACTTTTGTTTTATTATGCGTGTCAATTTCGCTCTTGACGCGCGAATGGATTCAGAGTGTTCACGCGTATAACTAGGTAGGGGCGAATTTGATGCGCTATTCGCGTCTGGCGTGAACACAGCATTAAAGGAGTGATTGATTGGTCGCAAATTGATAATGCGTTTTTTTGCACTGTGTGCAAAAAAATACTTCGGCCGGGACACTTGAAGTAAATCATCTACACAATTATTTAGTTTTCCTATTTAATGACCGACAATTTAGTTGTAATAATAATTTCGGCATAAGGCTTATTAGCGTTAGGCTGTAGCCTGAAAGATCTGATTTAGGCCCTGTTTACACGAGAACGCTCACGGGTGAAAACGTAAAAATATTTTATCGGATGTGCCTTTCGTTTACACGGCAACGGCATTTTTGAGGCTCAAAAACGCAAAAAAGTGAAACCACCCTCCAGAGTGGAAATCTTAAAAACGCTCCACCGCCGCGTTCCCGTGTAAACGGTAAAAACGCAAAAGTTTGCTTGACGGTGAAAGTTGTACGCAGGCGCGTGGACTTGGTGTTGTTGTAGTATGCATTCCTAGCCGCCTGAAGTGCATACTACATTGAATTTCACACACTTTTGCGTCACCATTTGCACACGGATTTCGTTTTCAACGGCACTTTCGTTTTCAACGGCACTCGTTTTCAACGGCACTTTTGCGTTTTCTCTTCAGAATCGTTTCCGTGTAAACATAGCCTTAGCCTGTGCACTGTGTGGGCGTTTACATTAAAGTCTGACAGCAGACACGCCCCTCAAAACAGAGCGTTCACATCAGAGGGTTAAAATCTAAGTAAAGCATTTTTGCAACTTAAACATTAAAAAAAAATGCAGTTCATGACCCCTTTAACAGAGTTGTTTGGACCAAGGTTTTGGACCAGTGAGATTTAACTGCTACCCATAATGACACAAATCCCCTGACAAGCTAAAATTAACTTGGAAAATATAGCGTTTACAACTTGTCACTTTATTGGACGCGTATTCTTGCTTTCCTTTGGAAAATTACATTAAAATTGGCCAGCAAATTAAGGGTTTTCAGCCACATTAGTTTATCCCAATATGCAATGTTGCTCAAATCAGATAAAATCATGAGGATGTGGATGAGGGTGTGTACATATACAGTATAAGCAATAACAGGCCCTCCCTTCAAGTGATGTAGGGTAATATATCACCACCATTGAAGAGAACATGCACATTGTACATAAACAAATTAGCTTTTTAAATAACATATACTTTCAAGTCGTCAGAAGTTATTTACTGAATTTGCATCTATCATCAGTTGAAAGACTTTAGAAAAGTCACCACATAAAACACACTCATGAATCTTGCCTCATTTCCACCTTTAAAAATGTGTGATAGGCTATAATCTTTCATAGACATATACAGTATAATATAATCTAAGCTGTATTTATTCTAACTCTGTTTTTGTCAATACAATTATATTAAAGTCTTGGAATTTTATAACAGCTCTATCTAAAAATATACTTCTTTATTAAAATTGTCAACTCAACTCAGGAACAGAAATCAATTCCCAAAGGAACCCGCTGAGACCTAAAGCCGCTTTACTGTGAGGAGACATCTGTGAAATGGCTTTGATTTAACAGCGCTTTGGCTGTTGTGTTATTAGCGTAACGGGGTAGTAACGTTTAGAGTGGCTGATTTGCTTTCGCAGCACGACAATAGTGTGGGTGTAATGAGGCTTTACGAAGATTGCAAAAGCCTATTACTGTCAAATCAGTGCAGATTCTCTCTGAGGAGAAGCTTCCCACAACCGCGCAGGAGTTAACAGACGTTCTGTGAAGTGTTTTAAGATCTCTAATGAAGTGTTAGCATGTATTAACAAAACCGTTTACAATGAGCGTGCTTAGTCGATGAGGAGATCTTCAAACTCCTTCAAAGATCATCTGAAATCCACCCTTATGTGGACTAGCGGGATGCAACTTAATTCAAATTTGAGCCACTATCTAAAGAACCACATATCCACTTTTGACTTCTGCTAGCACTTTCTAAATTATTTCAGAGTTTAATTAAACAAAAAGGCAAAACTAATAAGGTTTTTGGTGCTCAAATTTTAAGTGCTAAAGTGCTACCCAACCAAAACAGAACAATGCCTGTTGATAAGGTTTGTCAACACTCTTTTTGAAGGTGTATGAATTACAAATCTAAACTATTGTGATGATGATTATGAAGTGTTTTCACGTTGTAGACCTTGACAAGAGATGTTTCTATCTCTGAGGACATAAAACTCTTGGACCTGGTGCACCTCAAAACCACCTGAATCTCAGTTTGTGCTTCCTGTTTCATCTGAAAGTCTCTTTTCGTACCATTGCATTAAGATTTTCACCATATCTGTATTATCCAATCAACATACTGATACTAATGAGGGGAAGTAACTTGGGCTCTACACTCAGTTTGAACTCAAGGCTCCAGGGCAACTCCCAACCAACAACCACTAAGTGCAAAACAAAAAATCTCAATAGCATGTAGAAGCTCAGCAACATGGCAAGCACTTCTTGAAAGGTGTAAAAGACCTACACTGGATACATGGGAAGTAGAGGAGAATTTTCAAATCAGTCTTTTCTTGGGACTTTCCCAAAACCCAACCACCTATAACACCAAAACCAACAGTCCAAGCTGAACCTCGTTCTTTGTCTATTCTTCGCTGATGCCATGTTCCCACGCCACCTTGGCCTGCTCCTCCTTGTTAGTGAGCAGGGGCTGGGAGATCTTGCGGGGCATGGGTCTTGGGACCGGTCTCAGGTCCTCTTCAGGGATGCACCCTTCCCTCAGGTAAGGTTTGGGAGGCAGAGCAGGCGCAGGCTCATGGTGGTGGTGGTAGTGCGGGTGGGTGATGTGTATAGCATGTGGGTGGTGATGGTGGAGATGGAGGTGATGGTGGCCATCGCTGGGCATCCCTGGGGTTACACCCAACGGGGCTGAGTGACTACGGCAGGGAGCGGGCTTGAGAGGGTCCAGAACTTCAGGCTCGGAGACGCTGTAGCGTACGGGGAGGTAGGGACTCTCGGCTTCCTCTGTGTCCGTGGTCCAGGCCTGGCTGCTCGGCATCGAGTCCAAGGTGTCGGCTCGAGCCGGAGGCTCGGAGGAGGACTGGGCGAAGTTGCTCTCGCTCAAAGAGGAGACGCCACTGCTGGCGCTGCCGGACAAGGTGGAGTTACTGCCATCCAGGCCCGATTGTGGACTGGTGGGTGAGGCAGGTATAGGGTGCAGGGGCGACTGAAGAGGAAAGGTAAAGCAGGTTTTTATATTCAAAATCTGCTGCAATTGTTCAAACCTAAGATCAGTAGGATAACATTAAGAAGACCTAAGAGCCAGGGTGCTCAAGGGTACACTGTCGATTTAATTAATTTCATTTAGTTTAGTTAGTCACAGATCAGCAACAGGAGCTGACTGCGGTGACTGCAGAAAATTTGGTAAGGCGTGCCCATGTAACCCGCGCATTTTACGTTTGCCTTTAAATTAGTGTTTTAAAAGCCCATGCCGGTGATACCGGTGTTATCACACGTCGATTAACCAGTGGGAAAATATCCTCACTGTCTCATCCTTAATCAGTCCACCTTCTGGAGAACATCCTCCATCCAGTTCCAGCCCTGATTTCAATGAACTTCCATTAAAGGAATAGTTCACGCAAAAATTACAATTATGTCCTTATTCACTCACCCTTAACATGAAGGTGAACGTGTCTACTAACCCACATTGGATAACTACTGACAAAAATGTGACTAAAATTATGCTAATTCCTATCACCAGTGGCAAACATAGTAAGCAACACAGCCAAATGAGCCCAAAGACCTTCTCTGGCTGCTTCTGATATATTGAACACAATTTGGATTTAAAGGTGGATCTCCAGGAGCAGGATTAAGCTCCTCTGTCTTAAAGCAGCCATCATAGCTAAAGTGTACCTTCTAACTGTGACTAATTATTTTACAGTACAACAACACTCTTGAGACTTCTATTGCTATTCTAAAGACATTTAGATGTTACTTCATTTTGATGATTATTTGTGGTTTCTGGATGACTTGCTTTAACCTTCTCCTAAACAAAAATTACCATTTTTTTTATCCTACTGATCTCCCTTTTATGATAGAGAAAATACAACCCAAGCACACACATACTGTACACACACACACATTAATTGCATTACTGATGGATACATATACCAATGCACATGAAACGATTGCAATATGAACCCAAAACACTTTAGCATCTTAGGGACACCAAAAAGTGTGAACCAGACTAAAGTTCTATTAGGCTTGAGGGTTTTTGACTAGAGAACAGGCAGGGACATCCGAGGTCAATCTCGGGATGGTAGCGCGAAATGCATGTATGAGGAGGACTAATGGGACACATCTAGGCGGAGGATACCTTTCTTAAGGAGCGCGCGGGGAGAGCTGGAGGGAGTTCGCTGATCTGGTGGTGGAAAGCATCAAAGTGCATCGAGAAGTGTCCTAAAGGGGGACACACAATTGGACAGAACCAGGGTTGGAAAGAGCACACGCCGGTACACACTCGCACATAAACTTGCTGACATGCACATTCACTCAGCCAGCACTATGACAGACTCTTTCTGAACTTAGCTGAGGTTCAGAGGAGAATTCTGGCTGGGGAAAAGGGGATGAGGAGGAAATAACTCTACGGATATACACTAGAAGACAAGGATGAATTATCAACTGTGAGGAAAGAAAGCTATAGAAATGAAAGGGAGGATGTTACACTAATGACACATTTGGGCAGTTGACATAATGTGTAATTTTATTTTGTGTATTTTTTTTCTCATAAATGATTGGCATATGCATTTAAAAATAAATACAAATAAAATATTCAAATTGTAATTAGGTTAAAGATCTCATTAAATCAAGCTAATGTAGTCCTTGCACTGTAAAAAAAAAATATTTTCAAGATTTGTTATCACAACATTTTTTCTTTTGTCAGATCAACTTAAATCATTTATTTAGTTCAGATAACTGATTATTTTGGCAGAAAATGTTGGTGTATACATATTTTTTTTTGTCTAATAAAATCCACTCTGGAATGAGTGGAATCACTTTAATACATACAACCTGCAAAAGCAAATAACAAATTGGCCTGTCAATATATCCTGTCCCAGTTTCCTGTTAAATAGGAAATATGTGAATAGATTAAACAACTTTGCTTGGCAAGTTTGTTAAGCTTATCTTTGAGGTGGTCATGTGGGAGGATAACAATGTGTCCAAACAGCTCAATAGTGAGAAATGCTGTAATATGAAAAAAGGGATTTTTATATATACAATTATGCATGCAGTTTTTAAGACATTAAGACTACATCAAACTAATGGTACGTTTCCACGACAACGACAAACTAGTTTTAAAAAATGAAAAGTATTTCCTTTGCATTTTTTTGCATACAGACAACACCATTGTCAATACAATCCCCATTCACACGGCTCCGCGAAAACAACTAACAACGCTGTATTATTCATGCCAGGCCAGTAGGTGGCGATGCCTATAGACTGAACAAGTAATACGCATGCATTTGATAACGTCATCGTTTTCAAAAATTCATGTTTTCGTAGTTTACACGGAGACGGTAATGGGATCGTTTTCAAAAACGTGCACTTTGAAACCGGTTTTCAAAAGTTTGCATATTCAAGCCCCTAACGCTGTTGTGGTGTAAAAGAACAGCCAAAATGCATAAAAAGTGTTGTGTAAACGGCACATTAGATTACATTTAACTTCTATTTGCTTCATGTATTCATAAATTCTTCCAAAGAGTACATGCATACTTTCTTAAAATTTCTTTCAAATGAGCTTGTGTAGCTGAACACGACGCGGCTCCTTATCATCCGTAGATAATCCAACGTAGCCGTTCATTACATTTCAAAAGTAAAAGCACTAGGTTCATGAAATATTGTTAACGTTTCCTTAAAGATAGTGTTGTCTCTTACCGGGAGGGAGGGTGCGGGGGGGAACGGGTGGGGCCATCACACTCCCGACATGAGCAGAGAGGAACGGCAGAGTGTCCCTGGTGCCACTGTCCAAACTCCAGCTGCTGGGAGCTGTCAACACTGCCAGAAAGAGCAAAGACCACCATCACTTTACACATCACTACTGACCTGCTGGATCCTAATCTGAAGGTCGGATATCTCAAGAATGGCTGCTTAGCATGCTGAGCTTTGGATTCTGGTGTTTCCAAAGTAGCGTAACGAGAAAGACTTCCTTAACAAGTATCTACCTTTGTTTACTAAAGTTGTTAATGGAAATAAAAGTCATTTTGCTACAAAGACTTGGCGAAAATCTAGTGCAAAAAAACGGCAAAAATTAAGTCTTAGTGCCAGATTTACTAAGATTAGTGGGAAAGCGCAATTCCAAAACTGCGTTGATGGGAGTGGAAATTTCTGCGCGTGATCTACGAACGACATGCACATTAAAGAATGTAGACACAGCCGGATCATTTCCATAAGCCGCGTTTCCACCGCAGGAACTTTCCCCAGGAATGAGGAACTTTGGGGTGGTACTCGGTGTGTTTACACGAACCAGGAACCAGGGTCTAAATGAAGTTCTGAGTAAAAATTTCCCCCTAGAAAGTCCCTGCTGGCGAGGTAGTACTTTTTAACAGTTCTGGAACTTTCGGGGTGGGACTTGTGCGCTGAACATGATAATTGGTTCTTACCACTTGTTCTTTCTGCCCGATGGCACGCGTTCGTCCCATCCATCTCACGGTCAATGTCCACTGATAACAAACGTCTTCTTTTACATCTAGCATTACGAGCTTTCTGAATACGCTTTGGGTGCTCGACTCTTTTCTGCCGTTTTGTTAATTACCTCGTTAGTAAACCAATTGCACACAAAAGACACGTTTCCACCGCAGGAACTTTCCCCAGTAAAATGGAAATTTGGGGTGGTACTCGGTGGAACCAGGGTCTAAATGAAGTTCCGGGTAAAAAGTCCAGAAAGTCCCTGCTGGCAAGGTAGTACTTTTTCAGAGTTCAGGAACTTTCGGGGGGGGACTAAAACGTCTACTTTTATATCTAGCATTACGAGCTTTCTGAATACGCTTTGGGCGCTCGTCTCTTTTCTGCCGTTTTGTTAATTACCTCGTTAGTTAACCAATCCCACACAAAAGCAGCATAGCTTGAATCTCCTCCATACAAAACTCAAAACAAACGCGCAGGCTAGGAAGAGCAGTCGCACGCAGTTCAACGTCACTATAATCTTCCCGCCCCGGACCAGCACTTTAGTACGCGGTGTAAACGCAGTAAGCAAGCGGTCTGGGGAAAAAAAGTTCCAGTGAAAAAAGTTCCTGGGACAAATAGTTACTGGTAATTGCGGTGGAAACGCGGCTAAAAGCAGCACAGCCTGAATCTCCTCCATTCAAAACTCTAAACAAACGTGCAGGATAGGAAGAGGAGTCGCACGCAGTTCAACATCACTACATAATCTTTCCGCCCCGGACCGGTACTTTAGTCCGCAGTGTAAACGCAGTAAGCAAATGGTCTGGGGCAAAAAGGTTCCTATGATAAAAGTTCCTGGGACAAAGAGTTCCTGGTAATTGCGGTGGAAACACATCTATAATGACCAACACAATCTACCAAGAGCAGCGCAAATTAGCGTCTTGTTTAAGACATGCTTTTTTTGGTGGTAATTAATGGCAGAAATACCAGTAAATTGACTAGCGCAAACCTTATTAAATCACCTCGAATGATTCATTTAAATACTCTCCCATAAATTTTGCATTTGAAAGGGAAACTTGTACAAATGCATATACAATAAGGTCAGCCGCAAAAATAACCCAGTCAACGTTCTTCAGCGCAATTTTTCACTGCGTCTCTTTCCGCCAAAAGAAGGTTTGCGCTGCCGCATGGTGTTAGTAAATCTGGTCCGTAAAAATGAAGCGTTCATAAGCTCAAGCGTTAGAAGAAGGGTGGACTGTGTGCGGACTCTCTTGACTTTCAGTGCTGCCATTGGTCTTTGGGAATATCACCTGGGAATATAACTGAAACTGACGCTGCATCCATAAAGGCCCACTTCCCTATGGAATGTGAAAAATGGTACACCAAAAGAGTAGTATGTGCGAACGCATTTTTTGAAAAACAAAAGCGAAAAGTACCCAGATGACCTACAACGTCCAGTGAGTTTCTGGAGTGTGCATTCAATGTATACTTTACTTTCCTATGAGGCCACGGGAGAGGAGTTGTGACTGGCAGGTAAGCGTAGTAGGTCACATGACAAAGCCAAACGTGACCGTTGTAGTACGTCCGGAATGCACTCATACAACAAATAGAACATACTTTTTAATGGTCACAAAGTCGGTAGTACCTACTTAGACTGTATGCACTTTTTGATGCAGCAAGTATTGTGATTTCTGCCTGGGGTGAGGGGATTGTGGATTTGTGGATGGATAGAGGGGTACAGTGGGTTCAGAGAATCATACACACCCAGTCATACCTTTATCAGCCACAGAGAGATTAGGGTCACTGCAGGGTTTGCAGGGACCAATGACCTGATGGTATAGAGCCCTCTGATGGTTAGTAGGCTGGTGAAAAAAAAGCAAAATATATAAAAAAAAATGACTGCAGTTATGTTACCCTCACAACAGAGGTCATATCATTTCCAGACACAGTTTAATGGATTTGCCAAAATGCGAATTAGCTGCATCTTGTGGTAGACGCACCTGTCCGTTTTCGGTTATGTTGGGGTACATTGCACTGCTGGGACGGTCCCTGTGCGGTGGTAGAAGCATCAACAACTCTCGGTTGTGCCTGTATCTGTCAGGTAGTGATGGGGACCCAACTGGAGAGAAAGGAAAAGATCTGTACGATGAGACTAAAAAAGCTGAGATGTTCTTTTGAGCGAAACTAGAAGATATTGATTGTCACAAATGACAATGCGTTATAGCTCTCAAACATTGGTTTTGGAAAACACTCAAACCTGGTGTTATTATGAAGTTTACTGTCGCTCACCTCTGATGCTACCGTGCCCTGAGTTGATCATCTGAGATGGAGCTGAATGCGTTGAGCTCAAGCTGGATGATGATGGACTGGGCTGAAATGTTACACAGAGGGGAACAAGTACTTTAAAAGATCAGATACAATATTCTTGGTCGTTGCTATGGTGTTCTGAGAGGTTGGCTGAGAGTTGCTAAGTGGTGAGTGGTTTCTAGGGTGTTGCTAGGCAGTTGATTGGTTGTTCTGATAGTTCCGAGGTATTCCTAAATGACAGGTGGTTTCTGCTATGAGTGTTTACTAACGCTAAGGTGTTGCTTGGATATTATGGGTGGTTTCTAGGGTGTTGCTAGGGCATTGTTATGAAGAATGTAGGGTGTTCTCAGAGGTTGTCTGGGAATTGCTAGGGGTGGCTGGCTTCTAGGGTGCTGTTGCTAGGGCGTTGTTAGGTTGTTAGGGCCTTTTCTAGGTTGTTGGAAAAGGTTGCTAGGGTATTGCTTGGTGATGTGTGATTGTTAGGGTGCTATGAATATGCGTTAATGAGACATTTCTTAGGATATTTTGGGTTGGTTGGATTGTCTCTCAGGTGTTGCTAGACAGTTGCTACGATATTGCTAAGCAGTGCTATGAAGTTGTTGGGCAGTTGTTTGGTTGTTCTGGGATGCTGATAGGGTATTGCTAATTGATAGGTGATTTCTGGGGTGCTATGAGTGTTTGCTACTGCTAAGGTTTTGCTTGGATATATTGGGTGGTTTCTAGGGTGTTGCTAAGCGGTGCTAGGAGGTTGTTCCAAGGTTGTTCTGAGGGGTTTATTGCTAGGTGATTGTTGGGGTGCTATGCATGTTCACTTGTGCGAGCCATTAAGCTAGGATAATATGGGTGGTTGCAAGGGTATTTGATAGGTTAGACATCCTTGGTGGTTGCTAGGGTATTTCTAAGAAGTTGTTAGGTTAGATACCCTTGGTGGTTGCTAGGGTGTTGCCAAGCGGTGCTAGGACATTGTTATGCAGATGGTAGGGTGTTATTCTGGATTGTTAGGCATTGCAAGGTGTTTGGTGGTTGCCAAGATGTTGCTAGGTGGATGTGAAGTTTCTAAGGTGCTCTAAGTTGTAACTAGGGAATTGCTAGGTGGCTGCAATTGATTCTTTTAGGGTGTACTGAGTGGTTACTGTGAAGTTGCTATGACACTGCTAGGTGGCTAGATAAATGCTTGGGTGCCTTAAATGGATGCTTGGGTGTTTTGGTTGGTCACTAAGCTGTACTTGTACACTAAATGTGCGTATTATGAGCTGATGTAGCCCACCTGCATGCGGTAGAGGTCCTCCGGGTGTTCCATCATACTGTCCGTCAGGATGAGCAAGTTTCCCGTCTCACTGGAGGTGTGAGAGGAGAGAGAAGAGGAGGAGTGGCGGACAGACCCCAACACATTCAGAGGGCTAGAGACAGTAAAGTGAGAGAGAGAGAGAGAGACAGGGAGGAGAGGTATGGGAATACAGGGATGGAAAAGAAAAGCAAGAGAAAGATTGGAGGAACGGGAAGGCATGCAGGGATGAGGGAAATGAATCAAGAGGAAGAAAAGTGATTGTAGGGTCATAGAACACAGGCAGCCATGCGAAGAACAAGGGAAGACAGAATAAAGGAGAAAGAAAGAGGATATAAAGCATGCACAGAAAGATCAAACATTTGTGAGGGAAAGTGACAGAAGAGAGAGAGAAGGAGAAAGAGGAACAAACAGAGAGACATGAGAGAGACGTGGCGGAGCTGAAGCTAGTGTGTCCAGGGTGGGCAGCATGAGCGTGTACGCGTGTTTATGAGGAATACACGGTCAAGGAGTGTTTGTGAAGAGAAAGGGAGGGCTGCGTCTACAGAGCAGGAATCTCTCTATAACTCACAGACATGTGAGTAGAACACACACAGACTATACAGATTCATTACAATGCGGTATATAGAGTTTCCTGTAAGGTGTAACACGTGAAATGAACATCTGTAATAATGAAATCCTGAATATGAATACACAAAGTTGGAACCAGGCTTGTTATTGTTATCTAAAACCATTAAAAATTGTTTTTGTTAAATGAAATAAAATTAAAATAAATTAAAGCTAAAAATAAAAAGTACTAAAAATAACAAAAGCCCATAGAATTACTTAAACAAACTAAAATGAAAATGAAAATAATGTAAAAGTCTATTAAAAAATATAAACAAAAAAATATAATAGTATATAAATTGTACTATAATAGCACTGTTTTGCGCAATCTTTTTCTGTAGACAAATGAAACATTGCAATTTATTTATATTTTATTTTAAATGTGTGAATTGGACTAGATTTTTTTTCAATAAGATGGTATTTTCATTATTTTTCATAAACAAAGAAGTAGTAATAAACAATGAGTATCTATGTCCAGTAGAGTATGTGAGTAGATACAAAATAAAAATGTATGTAATCTGAATTAATTAAAATATAAAACTAAGCATAAATATAGAATGATTTATCTAAAAATAATAATAATACAAAATACAAATCTATAAAATGAACATTTTCTTTTTGGAGAATCATCTCATCACTCACAAAAAGTAGGGCTGTCAAACGATTAATCGCATTCAAAATAAATATAATAAAATAATATATCTGGGTGCACTGTGTATAATTATTTTGTATATATATATATATATATAAATACACACACATGCATGTATATTTAAGAAAAAAAACATTATTTATATATGAAATATTTATATTAACATATAATATAAATTCTATATAAATCTATATACAGTATATACATGAAAATATTTCTTAAATATTTACAAGCATGTGTGTGTATTAATATATATATATATATATATATATATATATATATATATATATATATATATATTAGTGCTGTAGCGGCGCGTCGATGACATCGATGATTCGACGTCAAAATTGCGTCGACGTCATATTTTTGCTTCGACGCTTCTTTATTTATTTATTTTTTGCATGTTCCCGGCGGTACAGTTTGCCACACACACGTGGGAGACCGAAACATTGCAGAATAGAGGACGAAGGCAACTAGAAGTGAATGTGCTATCCATTAAATAAATTACACACAGTAAACAAACCCTTAAGAAAAAAAACTTTGCAATTTAGACGCGCAAACTGGGTGCCGGTGTGGTGAGACGTTCAAGCTCGGGCAGATTCGGCTAGAAGTCGTTCATCCCGGACGCGGCGCCGCGCGTAGGTGCACAAACCTCTCCCGATTCATCTCCAGCAGTAGAAGCCTCCGATCACACCACTAACTCCGCCTCCGTTTCCCTCCTCAGCTGATATTAATATTTAAACATTCTCTCTGATAAAAAATGTTTGTAAAAATATTTTAATAACAAGGTTTTGGCGGTTGTAGAGTTATAATGATGGTGTTCAAATACATAACATTAGACTAACGTTAGCCAGCTTAGTATCTTGATTCATTATGCTAGTATTTATTTGAGATATTGTTTTTTTTATTAATTGAGCAGCAGAAAAAAATATTCTTTATATTAGTCGTCCGATTAGTCGACTAATCGATAAAATAATCGCCCAACTAATCGTTTAGTTAATAATCGTTTACCCCAGCACTAATATATATATATAAAATAATTATGTAAACATAATTATTTTGGATGCGATTAATTGTGATTAATCATTTGACAACCCTAATAAAAAGTACTACTAAATACTTAATACACTGCACTCATGTATACCAAGTATGTTGAATGGATTTCCATTATTGTGCAGCATGTTTAATTTAAAGGAACGCTCTAGCTAAGCTCATCGGTGTGGTGCTGTTGAATACCACAGGAAATGACTTTGACTTCTCACATCAGATTGTAAACATTAAAAAATTGCCTTCATTTATTATGCTGTTCTAATATCCACCCAATAGACACCTCTCTGTGTGCATGCAGAAGGGGGTCTGTAAGGGTGTGCTTACCTGTGTCGGTGCATGAGTTTAATACTCTCGGGGCTCATGGGACTGTGGGTGGCGAGGATGCCCCTCGGGGTGCTCGCCCCTGAGCAGGCCGGGCTCAGCTTATCCAGACCGGGCAGACCCTGCAGGGCCACATAGAAACACTACTCTGAATACACACACTGTTTGCATTAATGCCAATACAGATTCAATATTACACACCAGTTTGATATTGAATCTATGCAAAGGAACAAGTGAGAAAAGCAAAATGTATTTAAAGACCCTAAATTTCCTAAATTGGCATTTCCTATTCAAACAAAAAGTTTGGGGCGAGATGTATTAAATGGCATTCTCATTCCTGAACAGAACCAGAAATTAGGTGAAATTAACATACTGTCATTCTAGAGAGCATTTGATTAGACGAATATTTGGACACACCCTTAAGTGCATGATGAGTCATCAATGATCAAACAAAAAAAAAATTAAAGGAGTAGTTCACTTTAAAAAAAAAAAAAAAAACTTTTGCTGATAATTTACTTGAAGCTGCACTGAAACTCTCATTTGGACCTTTAACCGTTTGGTTCCCATTGAAGTCCATTATATAATCTAATAATATTAATTGAAATTGATTTATCAGGACACAAATTTTGTTGCCAAATCTGTCAGATTCGTGAGAAGCAGATGTGAGGTCTCACATGACAGAGGCTGCTCCTCATCATCTGGAACTGGTCGATCAGCTTCTTGTGCAGGGGACGCATTTCCGGGTGCACCAGTTTCTCGTGGATGGCCAGACCCACGCTGAGGATGTGAACCTATGGGGTTTAAAAATAAGGTGGATTATCGGACCTTTCACATTTCTTTTTTTGCGTTGTTAAAGTAAAGAGTTTTCGTATGCGTTCACCTGTTCTTGCATCAGATCCTTGAGTTGGGTGATCTTCTCTGTATCCTCTGGGTGACTGCTAATGAACTCTTTATCGAAGAATGCCTGGGAGACAAGAAGCATAAAAACATTTGACAACCTATAATGAAACTATTCTTTTAGATGAAGGCTAAACGTCTGATGTTCATTTATCCGAGCAACAAAAAGCTCATCACTGTAGTGTGAGGTGTTATGTTTGGTGGAGTTCGCGGTAGCGGTTGCAGCACTCACTTCCTGGTATCTGGCGATGCCCCCGTTGACAGCTGCGTCAATCACCCCATTCAGGCACATGCTGAGCAGGTTAATGTTTCCGTGAAGCTGCTTGTGCTGGTACTGACTGATCAGGGTGCGCAGCTCCTGGTTCTTATTCTCCACCACGTAAATGGCGTTCTCCAGTGGACTAACTTCAACCTATAAATAACATATATGTGGTATAAATAACATATATATATTTTTTTATATTATTAATAATTATATATATTTAATTATTAATGTAAAATCATATTAAAAAAACATTTTCTTGAAAGTTTTTTTTTTTTTTTTTTGAAGTCAAATTGGGGCTGCATTCAAAATAAAAGTTTATTTACATAATATATGTGGGTGCACTGTGTATAATTACTTATATATATATATATATATATATATATATATATATATATGCATGCTTGTATATAGAAATATTTTCATGTATATACTGTATTTATATTATATATAAATATAAATATTTTACATATAAATATTTTTTTTCTTAAATATACATGCATATGTGTATTTATATATATATATATATATTGTGATTAATCATTTGACAGTCCTAGTTTTAATTGATTTTAGTATTTGGATAGTTTCAATTTAAATTACAGATGTCATATGCATCTAATAATTATATAGCAAAATTATATTAGAAACTTTATATGAACTTAATACAATTTAAAAGATATATTTTAGTGTTTAAGCAGTATGGATGTAAATTAGAATTTAATTTTTATTTAATTAATTAATTATTCATGCAAAATCATATTAAAAACCTTATTATAAACCTTAAAAAAGTATTTTTTAATGCAA
>NW_024121144.1:19959499-20001999 GCF_016745375.1 Pimephales promelas
AGACGAACTATATCTCATGTTTAACCACTACAGAAACGTCCGAGTCAGCGGCAAACATCAGGACGACTAGCCGAGGAAATGCTGTTCCAGGCGGGGGACACGAGCGCGAGCGTCCGGTGATCGCTTAGAATGGATCTCAGTCAAATGATCATAAATCTATAAATAAACCACAGATTTGACCTTTAAAAAACTACTTTTTCGCCTAAAAAACTCTTAAAAACTACATTTCGTGACACAATAACGGTAGAATTATATTTCAACTGTATGCTTCTAATGCCCTTGTAGCACGCGCGAGTGACGACACTCTGTCCACCAATCACCGTTCTACAGTGAGTCTAGCTCCACCTTTTAGTACCCTTTCACTGTGCTAGGTACCCCAACGGAAGGGTACCCAAAAAGTGGTACGGTGCGGTTCGGCTTTTTGTTATCATTCACAAAATTTGACAGTGGAAACGCAAATAATTGCGTACCGAACCGAACTGTACCGTACCGTACCACTCAATGGAAACGAGCCATAAGTGTGAGTGAGTGAGCGAGTTAGTGAGTCCCCAAAACCATCTAATAGTGTTATCACGCTGAAGGATACACTGCGCATCACCCTGTAAAATCCCCTCATCCGGTTGATTCGGATGCTGCATGGCGATGGCTTGTGGGAATTCTCCCAGCATTCTTTGCTGAAAGGCTTCAAGCCTCTCGTAGTCATGCCCCCGACAAACAAACTCCTTATTCTGTGTGCAGAGAAAAAACATCAATAAGTAATCGTATTTATAAATGCATACAATAAATACTGTGTAATTCATTGTAAATTTGTTTTATTTATTTGATATAGTTTTAATTCAAAATCAATCCCTTAATCCTTACAATTGCGACAAACAAACAGACCGTGTAAATATTGCGATAGCTCACCCTGAGGAAGAAGGGAAATTTCCGGCCGTAAAATCCCACCCTGAAGAACTCCGGCTCCAGTCGCTGCTGCTCCATGATGTTGTCATAATACGCCGCCTCCATTTTCTGTGTGGTAAGAAAGAGCTAAATATTCACACAGCACTGACCACATAATACATAACTGTACATTAATAGCTATGCGGTCCACTCAAAGTGCTGTTATATAATCTCTATTCATATATTCACATAAAAAAAAAACAACATCAAAAAGCACTGACCCGTATCCAGCTGAGACTCTGATAGTCGTACAGGGACTCGTACTGGAAGGCTAGTTCTCGGCACAGCGGGATGCCGTACTCCCAGCACTGGGAAGAGATCAAGGGCAGGACAGCAGGTTTGATGCGCAATTTAAAACTAGACTTGCCTTGGTATGGCAAGTTTTAGTTATGTTTATAGAAAGAAACGCTGCATCACATTTAGCTGGCAACTTGTTTAATGTCAATATGCAAATGAAAGCAAGAAAGGCGACCAATCGCTATTCAGTATACAATGATTACAATTTTAAATTATGCGCCATGAAAGGAAAAGCCACCAAATCATTTGTAATGTTTAATCGAAATTTCATGACTGAACCATCCAGTGAAAACAACAGTCTTCTCTCAATCATTGTTTGTTTAAACCTCTCATGTTCATCTGCCTACACTACTTTTAAGAGCCACGCCCATATGTCAACATCCAATCAGCAACCGATGCAGAGAACAAAGTCTCCGCCCTACTTTTTTTTTCTTTTACATGTCTTATGTGCATTGTTTCAACGCAGCATTATCAAACTTTTAAACCTTCTAATGAAAAGCAATGGGGACCAATGTTATTTTTTGGACCCCATTGACTTTTATTATAAGGTTTGAACGTTTAAAATAAATCCATTGACTTGTTAAAGTTGCAATGAAATGAAAGTAGCGACACAAAATGTCCTGATGTGGGAATCAGCGCAAGCGCAGGGAGTACGTCAGAAATGTAACATGCCATTCGTTTACAGTATGTGAATTGTTTGTATTGCGTTTCATCAATTTTACACAGTATCATGGATCACAATGGGTTACAATTTGCTTTTATCGCGTTGTGCCACTTGTAGACATGAATTTAATTATCCACAGAAGTCTTTACGTTAAATTCCTATGATTTAACTGGCCATTTGGCTCAATAACATTATAAACCATTCCTGTCTTAGCAACAGTTGACATCCACCATTTTCTCAGGCGATCTTTCAAATATAAGTCTAGGGAGGATCATTGTGTTTGGACACTTTAAAGGAGTAGTTCACTTTTAAAAAAGGTAAAAGTGAACTACTCCTTTGAGTTGTCCACTTTCAGTCGAAAAAAAAAAATGGTTTTTGATGAAAACATTCCAGGATTTTTCTCCATATAATGGACTTCAATGGGAACCAAACGGTTCAAGGTCCAAAAGACAGTTTCAGTGCAAACTACAAACTGTTCAAAGGGCTTTAAACGATTCCAGACGATGAATAAGGGTCTTATCAAGCGAAATGATCGCTCATTTAATAAATAAATAACAAAGTTTAAGTTTTATAAGCTCAAATGCTTGCCTTGCTCTGTTCTGTGATGCGCGTTTGTGACTCTCCTCTTCGAACTCGTTTATCAAAATGATCAATTCTTTTTTCGTGCCATTTGGTTCATTCGACGAACGAAATGAACGAGTTGACTCAGGAAAAGATTCATTCATTTCGATGAACGTGTTCGAACAGGAGAGTCACAAACGCGCATCACAGAAACAGAGCAAGGCGACCATTTGAGCTTATAAAACTTAAACTTTGTTATTTATTTTTTTTTTTATGAGCGATCGTTTCGCTTGATAAGACCCTTATTCATCGTCTGGAATCGTTTAACGCCCTTTGACCAGTTTGCAGTTTGCACTGAAACTGTCTTTTGGACCTTGAACCATTTGGTTCCCATTGGAGTCCATTATATGGAGAAAAATCCTGGAATGTTTTAATCAAAAACATTAATTTTTTTTTTTTTCCGACTGAAGAAAGAATGACATGGATATCTTGGATGACATAGGGGTGAGTAAATTATCAGAGTTTTTTTTTTCAAAAGTGAACTACTCCTTTAAGCTCGAATTTTATAGACACTACTCCAAAAAATGGTGAAACGTTGTTTCCGGGATTCTGTAAATACCTTTCCCTTGTTGAAGTAGTGGATGACCTTACGACAGAGACCCTCTTTGCGATGCCATTCGCTCTGCGCGGGATAGTGCAGGAACTCTCGGAGGGGTCGTTCCTCCCAGTGGAGAAGCTCCCAGTACAGCAGGAGGGTGAACGCCGCCTCTGTGGGAAACAGCGGTAGATCTAGTTCAACTGGTAGATTTGAAATGCCAAGGTCATGGGTACAATTCCCAGGAATCACACATAGTGATAAAACGTATACTTTATACGCACTGCTATATGCAAATTTTTGCATTCCATTACGCTTCATTTCCATTGTATTTCAACCAAAACTGTGTTATATGTTTTTAAATGCAAAAAAGCATTATGTGTGATGTGGCCTATGCAGTTTTTTAAATGTGAAGTAACTGAATACCGTCTCACCTGTGTAGTTTTCAGCCTGCAGATGCATGTCGCACAGCTTGTGAATGTACCGGATGTACATTTCCTCCTTATTAATCTCCGACTTGTAGAAATTCTACAAAATGACATCGTATGATCAGCTTACTTTCGCTTGACTGCATAAAAAGCCATATAGAGGGTATGCGCGTGACGTCACCGCCGTCCGGAGTGCCTGCAGTTACTCACAGTGAGTGGCAAAAAGACTGAGCGGCTGTATTTGTTATTAGCGTAAATGCCGCGAAAAACGAACACAACACACATGAAGTGGGAAAGAGCTTTGCGATTGACTGTACAACTAGATTTGACAAAAAATCGGAGGTATATTTTTTACAGACTGCTATAGAAAGAGGAGCAAATGGATCATCAGTCAGCGAAAGGTGGATCTGCAGTTATCATTTTGAGTCAATATGCTGTAAAACCATACCCATATATTTTGTATTGTTATATATATATATTAACAACTCATCAATTAAATATTTATCATTGCATATTCTGCATTATTGGATGTTTTTTTTTTTTTTGATGACCAAAAAAAAAAAAAATAACTATAAAGTTTTAGGGCTGGACGATATGATGATATATATATATAGGCTATATATAACACTGATATAAGTGATCACCCGGATTTAGACCTACCTATATCGTATATAATAAAGCGTTCACAGGCAAATTTGCTTTATGTGTAGGTCTAAATTGCTTTTATTTCCCCGGTGTCGAAATCAGGCAAACATAAACGTCAGGCAACACGATTCCTGGCTGCATGTCAATATCCATGGATCACTGGATCTTTAGTAAGTTGGAAGGAACACTATATTGAGTCCAACATTCAGTTTAAATTGATCAAATTGTTCGTTTTCGTCGCATTTTCGCAGTTTCCCCTATTAAATCCAGTCACGCAGCAGATCTTTTGCCACTCAGTCAGGCTGAGGGGGGTTGTTCCGGCGGGAAAGTGACGTCAACGCATTCCCTCTATAGCATGTATTAGGTTCAAACAGGATCGAATGAAGGGTGAGTCTCACCAGCAGGTTGACAGTGCAACCGATCTTCTTGTTTTCTGTCTCATCACCTTTCATGCAATCTCTGCCGACACAAGAAACATGAAGTCTTATTAGATATGCGATGCCACGCCCAATGACCACCCAATCTGATTGGCTGGTTTCTATACATCATTTCTGGGGAGACTTCTACTTTATTTTGTACAATGCTGTACAACAAGGAACTTTACATGTCCGTCAAATGGCCACTTCTTGTGTTCTAGCTATTGGTTATTGGTCACTAGATGGGAGTTTTACCTGTAGTCCAGCAGTCTTTCCATGAGGCGCGTGACAGACGTGACGAAGGAGATGCCCGTCTCCCTCCAGGTCTCCTGCTCGATCTTCTCCAGCAGACTAGACATAAACGGCACACATATGCATCATTTTTAAGGGCACTTCATTGGGCTGAAGGTAAAAAAGGGGCTTGTGATGGAAGATCCTTTTTTAGTGGCATCTGATTGGTTGAACAGGGTTAGTTTCCTCTTACCTGGGGTACGGCCCAAACAGTTGAGTTCTAATAATCCCGCAGCACAAGGCAAATCAGAGACACTCAGGTTATGACAAAGGCACTCAAACGGCCACATGTGTAGCTGTGTGTGTCAGTGGAGAAGGTGTGTGTGTGCGCACTTACAGCAAACTGAAGAGTTCTCTGTAATTCTCGTCTCCTTTGCCTTCAGACACCAGACTGTCCAGTTTGTCTATCAGTTCTGCCTCCACCTGCACCACAAACATGAACTGAGTTATACACCCATAATGAACAAATGAATGGAGTTTTTTTTTTTTTTTTTTTTTTTTACTTGGTGTTATATAATCGTACATACACACTGTCCGATTTGGGTAGCACTAATTGATGAAAAAATATCTATAATAATAATTATTAATAATGATATTAATTCATTAATAATGTTAGTTTTGTCCCCCACCCTCTGAAAATTACATTATTTTTAGGGCTGTCAAACGATTAATCGCGATTAATCGCATCCAAAATAAAAGTTTGTGTTTACATAATATATGTGGGTGCACTGTGTATAATTATTTTATATATATGAAGAGTTCAGATGCAAAAGCCTCTAAGTGCCATTTGAAATTTTCTTCTAGAATGATCATTTTTATCAAGCTTGTACATTTAAGTTCAGTGATTTCACTTAAATGGCAATGATAATTACCTATTAATTGTTATTTAAGTGAAATTACTGAACTTACATATACAAGTTTGATAAAAATCTTCATTAAAGAAGAAAATTTCAAATGGCATTTAGAGGCTTTTGCATCTGAACTCTTCATATCTTGTATATATTTAAGAAATATTTTCATGTATTTACTGTATATAGATTTATATATAATTTTTAAATATTTTATATATAAATAATATTCTTTTCTTAACTATACATGCATGTGTGTGTATTTATATATATATATATATACAAAATAATTATACACAGTGCACCCACATATATTATGTAAACACAAACGTTTATTTTGGATGCGATTAATCTAATTATTTTGTAATTTGCTGTCACCCAAATTGCCCAAAAATATGAATGTAATAATTATTTGCATTACATATAAGTATATATTCATACAGTATATTATAATTTATACAGTATAAATGAATATTCTATTCTGTTAAATAAAATAAAAAAAACCTTTATGTTAATATATATTTTTTATTTCAAAATGACATTATTTGCCAAGAAAAGGCCTGAATATACAATATATATAATATATTATATAATATATATATATATATATATATATATATATATATATATATATATATATAGAATATATTTGCCTGAATATACAAAGATTTCGCATTAGCCTATTTATTCAATTTATTCATTTATTGAGCATCCATTGTAAAGGACATTATGAATAAATAAAACATGATAATAAACCTTTGATCATATTTATTATCATGGTTCCATATAGTCTATTTTGAGGCATATTGTATTTGTTTGATTCACTGGAAGAAAACTCTCTCTTGGAAGTAAGATAAACAGAAAAAAAGCCCAGAAAAGACATATAATGGACCTGTTTGAAGTTGCCGTTCTTTCTCTGTTCCCAGTCCATCATATCGTGGAAGATGGGGATCATAATATTTCGGACTTCATTTTGAGGTACGAGCGTCACGCCCAAAAACGGGCCGATCATTCCCGGTATGAAGTGGATCTTATTCTCACCTGCAGCCAAACCAAGCAAACCGACAACCGGGATTATTCATTAAAAACAAAATAATGTGTCATTTACATGTAACGGGGTGTTTGATGAGTGAATACTGACATGATTTGTTTATTCTACTCTTTTTGTTGTCAGATGTTGTTATCTATGAATATAAATATATATTTATCTATAAAAGAAATGGTGGATATTTATTATTTAAGCTTGAAACTCTAGGCCTGGGACAAAGATGAGCTTAATATAACAGAAAAGGCTGAAATCTGTTATTGATGCAACACCCAATGGTATTTTGGGAGCATTTCTGCAGTGCAGTACCTTCTTCCACCTCTAGAGGTCAGTAATGCTTTTCGGAAGGACGTGAATGTTTGTGTTTGTGCAGAGAAATGCAGGAAAAGAGAGCGAAACAGAGTGGAAAGACAAGAGAGAGAATCAAGACACTCACCCAAATTCTGCCACATGCTAAATAGCTCATAAGCCATCATGACTCTCATATCACCATACCTACAAAAAACAGTAAAGACAAACTCCTCTAAACCCGTGCAAGAATGTAAGATGACTGAAACAAACGGCATGCGTTTCAAGATATTAGATTTAGAAAAGAACAGGAGAGCCACACACTGGGCTGAAGATAACAGACGCATGTCATACGTCAGACTTCCATGCTTTTCCGCATCGGAGGCTTATTAGGTTTATTTGACCAATAGCTGAAGGAACCGGTATTTATTAATCACGAGATGCAGATCTCAAAAGGAGGGAGAGCTAGCCAGAAAAAGAAGGAATACAAAGAGACGTAGCATGTACCCTGGATGGATTTAACATGGATTAGCCCTCGCTACAACACTCGTTGTCATATTTAAATGAGTATTCGGGGTTAAATACAACTTAAGCTCTGCTGGGAGCATTTGTGACATGATTTCAAACACCACAGTTTTTTGTCCTTCGATTTGTAACAAAATGGCAGTGAAAGTCTGTGGAGGGAAAACATTACAATATGCATACATTTAGATTTTTTATTTTGGGTTCTTTAGGTCTGCATGTCATTATGTTGTGTGAATAAGCAGGATCAAGTCTTACTTGTCGAAGACCTTCTTGCGCTTGGCTGGTGTAAGAGTCTCCAGCTGTAGACTAGGCTGGTTGATAAACAACACCGCCAGACTGAAGTACGAATTCCACACCTGATGGGAAAAAAGAAACGCATAAACACTGAGTCGTGGTTACTGTGAGACTTGCTGTGCTGCCAAATTTCTTTAAAGGAGATTGTGGCAAGCAGGGCGGGGCAGAGATCTGTGGGAATGGAGCGAGGCCGGTAGCGTGATTGCTAATGAGTTTCTCACAGAGGAGCTCCGGATAGATAAAAGGAGGAGTGACGACAGTGAAGGATGAGAGAGGACCAGGCCTGAGACATTTATTAGGGGTGGGAATTGGCAACAATGTGACGATTCGATAGTATCGCGATATTTGGGCCACAATTCAATATTGCGATTCTCAATATAGACCATTTCACAAGATGTAAACAACACTGGCCCAGAAGCACTTCCTGTTTCAGTTTTTTAACACTACACAAAAGCTGGGATAAAATACAACCAACAGAACATTTAAAACTGAATCAAAAAGTTAAACAAACATCTTTAAGATGTTTTCTATACATGTGAAATAAAGAAAACAGTTACAAACTGAAACAGGAAGTGTTTCTGGACCAGTGTCGTTTACATCTTGTGAAATGGTCTATATTGCGATACAAGCAAGTATTGCGATTCACGCTTGCCCACCGTGGCAACGCAAGAAAGAACAATCTTTTTTTTTTTTTTTAAACGCAATTGTATCCGTTCAATCCTGCCTGTATTACACACACACAACCCACAGAAAAGACGCGCGTAAGTATCGAGTTCTCTTTCGTTCACTTGCCTTGAACAAATCATTACACACACAAATTATGCCAAAATGTCCGTTTTGTCAAATGTCCTCATAAGAGCTGTCTAAAGTGATTTAAATAAAGTCTTAAATGAACATTTGAGAGAAAATGGAACGCGTGTCAGATCGCATCACTGTCCCACATTAACGTGTAGCCTAGCTTACGCTCAACGACTGTTCGAATTCGCTCACTCCTTTTCATTCACTCCTTTAAAGAGTAACTAAAAACTAAACCAACTTTTTTTAGTTAATGATCTGTAAGAATGGATCTTTATTAATACCAGTCATTGATTCGAGTAACTTTTTTGCCATTTGTGTATAAAGTGTTTTATTTCAACAATATATGGTGTAAAAACGTCTTAGTGCTGCCCTCTTCAGGTTGAACGGTGGCTACTGCAGTTGAATTTTCCTATTGGATGTTCCGCACTTCGTGACGTACGCAGGTTTCAGCTCACCACGCGAGTTACGCCCTTGGCAGTATAAAAACCATCTTGTGTCGTCAAAACCACTGTAGGGAGTCAGGAATTGGAATTGAGAGTATTGA
Source organism: Pimephales promelas (assembly GCF_016745375.1). Next base: position 19,968,681 of record NW_024121144.1, read on the forward strand.
AAACGATCAGGATGGAGTGTTTTAGCATCTATTTCGTCCCCTCTATCTCCGCTGGGGTCTGCCCACTTTTTCAGCATTTTTCAAATATTGCCAGTGGGTGGAGTCAGGCTCTGACCAGGGGTTTAGTTACCCTTTAAGTGAACAGTATTGGATTAACTTAGGGAATGAGGGTTTAGTGGGCGATTTCGGATTCAACCTATGTTAATAAAGAAACCAATGAAGAAAACTGGAAAGTAAAAAGTATTTCCACAGAAAATATCGCGATACTATGCTGTATCGATTTTTTGCCCCGCCCCTAACATTTATGTTGTGTTTTGTTTTGTGTGTGTGGCAGTCGTCCATGAGGGGCTGTCGCTTTACTTTCGTTTTGTGTTTGTTTATATTATAATTATAATAGGTGTTTGACCGTTTGCCAGTTCCCGCTGCCTTCTTTGAAGGAGCATTAAAGGATTAGTTCACTTTTGAAAAAACTTTTGCTGATAATTTACTCACCCCCATGTCATCCAAGATGACCATATCTTTCTTTCCTCAGTCGAAAAGAAATGTAGATTTTTGATGAAAACATTCCAGGATTTTTCTCCATATAATGGACTTCAATGGGAACCGAATGGTTCAAGGTCCAAAAGACAGTTAATAACAGTTTCAGATTTCTTTAAACGACACCAGACGATGAATAAGGGTCTTATCATGCGAAACGATCGGTTATTTCAAAGCTTATTCCAAAAATTTAACTTTTCTAAGGACAAATGCTAGCCTTGCTCTATTCTCTGACGTTTGTAACGTCACGTAATACGTAATTACGTTCAAAAGGTCACAGGCGACGTAGCCGGAAGTACAGAATCAAAATCGTCCGACATCGTTGTTTTACCTTTTAATTCCTTTTTTGTAAACGGCGTTTGAGTTAGTTTTCACGTTCAACCTATGCGTTCAACTTGTAAACACTCTGACTCTGTACTTCCGGCTACGTCGCCCGTGACCTTTTGAACGTAATTACGTACTACGTGACGTTGCAAACGCGCCTCACAGAATAGAGCAAGGCTTGCATTTGTCCTTAGAAAAGTTACATTTTTGGAATAAGCTTTGAAATAACCGATCGTTTCGCATGATAAGACCCTTATTCATCGTCTGGTGTCGTTTAAAGACATTTGAAGCTGCATCTGAAACTGTTATTAATTGTCTTTTGGACCTGAACCATTCGGTTCCCATTGAAGTCCATTATAAGGAGAAAAATCCTGGAATGTTTTCATCAAAAATCTTAATTTCTTTTCGACTGAGGAAAGAAAGACATGGACATCTTGGATGACATGGGGGTGAGTAAATTATCAGCAAAAGTTTTTTCAAAAGTGAACTAATCCTTTAATATAATAGCATTACTGTAGGTATACATAACTAATTGATTATTTGATGGGTGTGCCTTAGCTCAAGCTCCTCCCCTCCCCAAAAGGAAGCCACACCTCCCATCTATTTTCCTTGTCAGATTTGCAGTTGCTTGGCACATTTTCAATGGCGAAATCCAGTCATTTTAATCCACGCGATGGGGAATTTGGCATGAGGGTGAAATATTTCCCCACGCAGATTTCGCAACGGGTTCAGTTGGTCATGCTTGGATAGAAAGTGACTTCTGTGTTTATACATCCACACTATTAACAAGAGAAAATGTAAAAAAAAAAAAAAAATTGCCTTAATGCTATCAATTGATATCTCAATATTCGGGAGAATTATTACTGTATATGTTGAATAATTCATTGCAAATATTTTCCCAGCAAACAAATTTAGGCTCTGGGAACGTTCTGGGAAAGTTAGTTTTTGGTTCCCAGAACATTCCTAGAACTTTCCCTTAAGGTTAAGGGAACGTTCCTGGAACATTCTTCTTACGTTATAAAAATGGAACCTAAAAATAACCTACATGGAACGTTCTTATAACGTTCTTATTTGGTTCCCCCCCCAAAAAAAAAACCTTATGGGACCATTCGGGAATGTTAGGGGAACGTTCTGTGTTTACTGGGTTAAACATGTTAACCAACATATGGTATGTTTTGGGCACTTTTATGCTAGTTTAGCATGTTTTTACTGGTCTACCTGCAACTATTGACTACCTTAACCAGTTCGGTTTGGATTCCGGATTTAAGCTTCTCCATAACAGTCTTTGAGCGGTTTCTTTCCTAGGGATATCCAGTGAAAGCCCATACTGATAGACAGGGCCATGTTTTTCTCTGAAAGATAACCTTCATTAATAATTCAGGACGTTTGAACTTTTCCAGTCTCCCTGGTTAGTGGCACCATCTGTCTTGATCGGGGAGGAGAGCTTCATTAGAGTGGATTAGAGAGAGCCAAGAGTGTCCAACAGCAGGACACCGTAAAGGCCCGTATCAAGCACGTTTGTGCACATGTGAATGTGATCTTCAGAAAAAGAGATGTGTGAAAATCACGTTTATGTATCGCAAGTATGTATTTCAGTGCCAGCGAGTCTGTGGTGCAATGTTTGTGGTTGACGTTCATCATTATCACGCACCTTAAAATCAAAGTCAGCATCCGTAAAGCTCTTATGGAGAGCAGGCGACAGATACTGGGTTGTGCTCACAATGATACTGCAAGAAAGAGAATGGGATAATCATTCATATAGCAAGTGTGACCTAAAGGAGTAGTTCACTTTAAAAAAAAAAAAAAACCTTTGCTGATAATTTACTCACCCCCGTGTCATCCAAGATGTCCATGTCTTTCTTTATTCAGTCGAAAAGAAATTAAGGTTTTTGATGAAAACATTCCAGGATTTTCTTCACATAATGGACTTCAATGGGAACCAAACGGTTTGAGGTCTAAATGAGAGTTTCAGTGCAGCTTCAAAGGGCTTTAAATGACACCAGACGATGAATAAGGGTCTTATCTAAAGAAACAATTGGTCATTTAAAAAATAAATAAAAAAAATTAAGTTTTATAAGCACAAATGCTCGCCTTGCTCTGTTCTGTGATGAGCGTTCGTGACTCTCCTGTTCGAACAAAATGAACAAATCTTTTTTTTTGAGTCATGACTCGAAGGGTCCTATAAGACCCTTACTCATCATCTGGTGTCGTTTAAAGCCCTTTGAAGCTGCACTGAAACTCTCATTTGGACCTTGAACCGTTTGGTTCCCAATGAAGTCCATTATATGGAGAAAATCCTGGAATGTTTTCATCAAAAACCTTCATTTCTTTTCAACTGAAGAAAGAAAAATATGGACATCTTGGATGACATGGGGGTGAGTAAATTATCAGCAAAAGTTTTTTTTTTTTTTTTTAAATGTGAACTACTCCTTTAAGACTTCGAAAGCCATGATATTTATAGAGAAATTAATTCTATTACATCATATATGGTAGTTTATTTCATTTAGTTTTTTTCAAAGCAAAAGAAATGTTTAACAATATAAAAAACTGTTCTGGAAGGAAGCAGGAATGACGGAAAAAAAAGGGGGAAAAAGCTAAATTTCTCACTTGCTGGTCAGCAGTCGCATGACGTTCCAGTCACGCGGGAATATACTGAGTTTCATCAGGTTTCTGAACACACAGAAAATCTTCAGCAAGAACTCCTGCAAGAGAGTATTTTTTTTAAAGTATTTTTCAACTATAAGTGACATAATAAAGGATTCAGATGCTTGACTTCTGAAATTCACCTTTAGCTCCTCTTTGCTCTGGAAGTTGTCCATCAGGTGTTGAAAGTGAATGTCGGACATTTGACGCAGGAGGGACAACAAGCAGGACACATACTCCCCCTGCCAATCAGAAAGCGGGCAAGTTCTTGTGAGCCAATCAATCTGTTAATTTGGCAATCAACCTGACAATCAAACACATCCAAAGGGAGCGGGGGAGCAGAATGAATGAGAGACATGAAGACACCGTGGGATGAATTCACTAAAGAGTTACTGTTACTCAGCCTCAGATGGCACGCCTACACTCTCTTCGCCAAAGTATTTTACTGACAAAAATGGAAATACTTCACACAACTTTAATCAGTTGATATAAACGACTTGTTGGTCAGGCGGTCTCGTTCTGTCCAAGTGGGCAGTTCTTGGCCAGAATAAACTCCAATGTGGACTAGACTTATTGTTAGTCAAAAGTCTGGCAATGTGAGACTAATGCGTGGTATTTTAGACCAAATACCTTCTTCTGATTCACCAACCACACACAATCCAAAGACAGCATACACAATATACAAATTTATATTACTGTACAGTAGGTCACCCTCTGCTTTCTTTTAACTGCATATAGATAGAGACATGATCTTGTTTTCTGCTGGGCTCTGCTTTTAAGCAATATATGCTAAATGCATTATCAATTAAACATTAAAAGCAAGCAAGTGTAAATCAAAGGATGCAAACCCATTCATCATAGTATAGATCAGAGATTGTTTGTGTTCAAGTAGTTTACTGTTGATCTTAGTTTCCCCAGCAAGTGTTACAACAGACTAAACATAAGAGACGCAAGACAAACATTCATGGATGAGTCTCGTGAAAGCCGTCAGGGTCATACTTCATACCAAGATCAAAAGTCATTTTGCATGTGTGTTTTACAGAAAGAAACCCCCACCCCCCTGCTAAACACATACTTCATTATCTCAAAGCACTTTTTTTGTTGTTATAGAAATATGACCTGGACATTTTTGTGCAGTTTTCATGAAACTCAACTGAATGAAGACATGTGTGAGTCAGTGAGTGAGTGTGAGACATAATAAACGCATAGCCACAACTGTGAGAGAGAGAGAGAGAGAGAGAGAGAGAGAGCATATAAAGAGTCACTGACTTTATATTTAAGTTAAATGTAAAATATTCAAATTATATCATTATGTTAAGGGCTGTCAATAGATTAACATTTTTAATCGTGATTAGTTGCATACTAGTCGTGAAATTAAGCATACATCATTTATTTTGTTTAGTGCGTTAATTTTGTCATCATTTGAAAAGTAAACTATCCATTGAAGGATGATTCTTCACAAAACTGTATATTTTTCAAGTTTTTTTTTCAAGGTAAATGTAGGTGTCTTTCCAAAAAAAAGGACACTTAGAGACTCCAGAATGACACCACATTACCAAATAATAATAATAATAATATTTTTTTTTATTAATTATTAACGATTAATAATAATCGTTTTTCAAAGTGGGGAACTATGACGACAAAGAGGATACACCACCCCCACAGAAGAAGATCAACGCCTACTTCAACACGTCCGGTTTAGCCCCGCCCACCGATTCGCGCATTACACACATAGCTAAATAACATAGAGGCCTACCTCGTGATGACAAACCGGAGCAAGCTACCGAGCGATACAGAATATTGTGCAGCGCCTGTTTGTGGAAGAAGACAGTCGCTGCATAAGCTTCCTCTGGTTTCCAATAGGACTGCATGGATAAACTTTATTTTTAATGACGTTCCAGCTGATGAGGTAAAACATTGTCCGTCTGTTCGCTTCATTTCACTGAGGATTGTTTCGTAAACAAGTCTTGATTTGCAAACCAATTAAGAGTAAAGATCGGTGCTGTGCCGTCTATATTGGATCTGATAGGAACTGTGCAACACACGGACTCTGGGTCGAACATGTATGGGCGAATCATTCCGGTTGCCATTTTACAACATTGTACATTTCATAACAATTTCCCCAAAGTGCACCGACGGGTGAGTTGAAACTCATTATAATATGCAAAACTGTTATCCACTCACAGCAGTGGGCGGTTACTTCCAAGTCTTCAGTGCGAGACGCCCATAAAAACACAGCGCTTTTTCAGCTAGGCTCAAAACTAGGGTAGAAAATAGCCTTTTACTTATTCATTTTGATGTTTTTGAATGCAAAAACCAAGCGAACGTCATAAGTTGACCTCAGACAACAATATAATAACATTTAAAAAGCCAGTTCATGACCCCTTTAAGTTTTAGGCATGTCAAGTTGCAGTTGAAGATTGCAACTGAACAGGACCATATGGAGATGCCCAAAAAAAAAAACAAAAAAAAAAAAACGCCTACTCCTAATATGGCTACTCCAGTACATTGATCCATTCAGAATTACTAAACACACCAACATACACATGAAAGATAAAAACGTTTCCCTGAATGTGTGTTGAAACTCAAATGTGTCGTCGAGTGTGTCGAGAGCAGACATGCACGGTTTGTTAGCGCATCATCAATAACGGACTCAAGTGCTTACTGTACAACTCCTGTACATCACTGCAATCGTCGTTACCTTGATTACAATTCGCATTCATCAAAACTTTACTTGCGAGACACTGTTTGTGTATAATCTGGCTATACAGCGGTTGTATGTTTTGATTACTTCATTCATTTGCGTTACTTGTGTTAAATAATTTGAACGCGTTGAGGATTTTAACATTGACATCCCTTTTGGTTCCAAGAACGTTCCTAGAACTTTCCCTTAAGGTTAAGGGAACGTTCCCGGAACATTCTCCTAACGTTATAAAAATGGAATCTAAAAATAACCTACATGGAACATTCCTATAACGTTCTTGTTTGGTTCCCAAAAAAATAACCTCATGGGACCATTCGAGAATGTTAGGGGAACGTTCTGTGTTTGCTTGGATGTCAGAGATAAATGTAGGACTGTTTTCAAAGGTTTGATGTTTCTTTCAGAAACAGATTTCACTTTCAGAACTTGACTGATGCACAATATAGGTAAAAAAGGAGAGTTCCATAAAGATATTGGGAAAGAAACAGAAGATGAAATAAAGATCTCAGTAAGTATGCTGCCAAGCAGGTGGAGGAGAATAGAGATGAAGGATGGGGGGAAGGATAGAGGAATAATATCAGATTTGTTAGTTACTAACAGTGATCTCAGCCGTGCACTGTGGACAGCGCTGCCCTCTTACCGCCTCCTGAGACTGAGATTTACTCATGATGGCCAACAGCGTCTGCAACAACACATCCAACAAACTCTCCACCATCATCTCTACCTCCTCCTGCACAGAGCTCTCCTGCAAACAGGAAAAGAGAAACATTGTCTACTTGACCAAAGTCACCAACGGGATGTTCAAAGTCTTGATTGACTGAAGCGTGAGTACCAATGAGCTGCTCTTAATAATGGAGAAAATGCTGCTCAGAATTCCTGAGCAGATCAGAAGCTCCTTCTGTTGCCGAAGATGCAAATGAATGTGATGGAGAACAACAGGAAGGAGAATTCTCCTTGATTCTATGTAAAGAGACAGAGAGGTTATTAAAGCAATACACCTGATTAAGATTTCAGACATTAACACATAAAACATGCAAAAAATTGTACGAACTGCTTGGGGCAGTAATCTTAAAAGGACAACCTTGCATCTTATCTACCCCTAAAAGGTACATATTAGTCCCTTATGGCGCTTTTCCATTACCAGTACCAGCTCGACTCGGCTCGCTTTGGCTCGGCTCGACTCTTTCCGTTTCCAATGCAGACAGTACCGCCACAAATAGTACCCGGTCGTCATAGCAACGCCTTTCATTCCTCATTGCCCTATCAATCTCTCGCAGGATCCTCTCTTCGGCCACCAAACAAGCAAAGTCTGCACCACCTCGTCAGCGTATTCTTCCAAGTTGCCATAATAGTAGTTAGTTTAGTAACCATCTCTGGCCGAACTATTTCAAAATAGCGGGGTTATTCTGGATACTCCATCTGGCGCGTGTAAGGATGACGCAGTGAATGGTGACGATTCTCTCTGACCAATCAGCAGTTGGCATTGTTTTCACGTGACATTTTAGTATCGCCTCAGCTCACTCAGAACCTTGCCAGAGGTAGTACAAAAAAAGTACCCTAAAGCAGGAACAGGTACAACTTTTACACAGTGGAAAACCAAACAAAGGTGAGCCGAGCCGAGTCGAGTCGAGTCGAGCTGGTACTGCGTAGTGGAAAAACGCCATTAGAGTAGTACTACTATGAACCTTTTTAGGGGTAAACAAGGTACAAAGATGTCCTATTAAGTGTACTGCCCCAGTTGTACCGGTAAAGGTAACATTTAGCACATTTCTTTAAGAAATACCTGGGAAGGAGAAAAGCCTACTATCCACAGTTCGAGCAATGGACTGAAGCTTGACGACATCCATGGACTGACCAATGTGGACTGTACTAGGCATGCTACCCAGAGTTCCCCTCACAAACTCTGCCACTTCCTGTACTGTGAACATCTGAAGGAGCTCATCAAAAATGGCAGGGAAAGAGTTGAGCAGGGCAGCCTGGGAAAATGGGAAGGGACAAGAGAAAGAAAGCATTTTTTTTTTTTTTTGTATTTTGGTCATGGTATGTGTTCCTTTTTTAGAAAGCTCAAGATGTGAAGGGACTGTTGGCCAAAGATGGGATGGGCATCACCTACACAGCAAGAGATGAAGTAAGAGTGAGGCTTTGCCAAGACCTCATGCTTGGTAGATTTATTTATTCATTTTTTTTTTTTTGAGGAAACCTCCAAACCTCCTGGAGACCCAATGTCTTGGAGAGTTTAACTCCAACTCTAATCAAACACACCTGAACCAACCATTCAAGGTCTTCAATGTGACTTGAAAATTACAGTCAGGTAGGCTCAAGTAGGAACAAAACTTTGCAGGACAGTGGGTTGAAGACCATTATACAGTCACAAGCACAGCCAAAACTCCATTAACTAGATTGGCATTGTGGTTCATAATGGAGATCTAATCTATTCCTTTATTCAAAGCTACCGTTATATAAACATCTACATCTCTTGCTTTTGAGGACTTCCCTTCCCCACTTTGCTCAACATCCTCATGGTACGATCCATTGCAGGCAAGGTGATCGCTGGTCCCCGGTTCAATGCCACTGAAGAGGAAAGGTGAATAATGGGGGTGTTTGGAAGGTCTCAACTTTGTGCTTAAGAAAACTTGGTGTCAAACACAGCAATCAAAACCAAGAAACACACCAAAGAACCCAACGGAAAATGCATTGGAAGCATTGGGAGGCATTTGTTGGTGTTGTTGTCAGTGTGTTTGGGTTGTTGGATCATGTTGGGGTTTGGTGTTCTGAAAAGGTTCTGAATGGTTGCATGTGACAGTAGATGTTTTAGGAATTAGGTTGGGTTGGGTCCGTTCCATTACTGTGGGGCAATTCAACAAGCTGCATCTACTTACAGACAGCGGAGAGGGCCGTGGGGCATTACAGCTCAACGGCTGCAAGCAGTTGCCCTGGTTGGCAGTGGCTTGTCCTGTAGTTGGTTGGGGACCCTAGGGGGGTACAGTGAAGTTGGGCAGGATTGGGTCAGGATACAGGGCAGGGATGGAATGGGTCCACATAGGTACAATATGGGACAATTCAGGAAAAACATTGTCAACAGAAAAGACTAAATAATTTTGTGCAAGCATTGTTGGTAGGATGGAATGTATTGTGTCCAGACACTGATAATCATATATAGTGAAGTACATCCTGGTGAATCCAGAATTAAATGATGCATTGCTGGAGGCATGGACGATAAAACATGGTGGTGACAGAAGTCGTCATGTGGAAGGTTTATTAGGTTTCATTACCTAATAAAAATTTACCTTGTACATAATCTGCATAAATTTGAAATTCCAAACATTAATAGAGAAATATATTTCACATTTTGCTGTACAAACATTACCAATAACTAAACTAATGAGACTAATAACAAAGTCCATAAGTCTTCAAACCCCAACCCTGTGTATTAAACTTGCACATAAACTGTCCCACATCGTTTGTCCTGAGGAACTCAATGATGCCTCAAGTCATGAGCCTTACTGAAAGGAACTATACCTAGAGAACAATCAAACATACATTATTTAGGGATCAGAATATCACAGTAACTTGAAGGAGGGTTTGACTTCTGCCAGTGTGCACGGAACTGAGCATTCACCAAGAAATCCTTTCAGCATCAATCTAAAACACCCTCACAACTGCAAAAACCCATTAGAATACTCAGCAAACACATAAAGTAGAAACGCATAGAGTAGCAATGTCTGGCAACCACCCACAACATCCAAGCATCATAGCCGCAAGTACCATTCACACCATCATCAGACAATGTTAAAATAGTGACTAAAGATAGCACAGTTTCTCAAAAACTTGTTTAGTGGCATCAGTGTTGGTGTCTCCTGATCTTCTTAAGTCCTCTTGTCTTGTATTCTTCAAATCTGATACTTCAGCGATCTAGCAACCTGAAGCGAGCAGATATCTACTCCTACAGTCTTCAAGGAAAACCTTGTTTTGTCTGATCGCAACTCGCTCTACATGAGAAAAGATTTCACAGGATATCCATGAGATGGGGCTGTCAAAACAGCTTAGACGTACAACTTCTTTAGGGCAGAGATAGACAGATGCATCATTCTGGTAGAAGACTAAACAAACATGAGCATCAAGGAAGCAGCTTTGATCTTGGGTCAACAACCATGGCTTTTAACCTTTCCCTTTCAAACACATTAGACCACCTTGTTCTTTTTTGCTTTCAATGCTTCATTCTTTAATTAAACAGAAGTGAGATTTAAAGGGGAAATGAAGCGGTGAATCAAGTTTACATGATTTACAAGATGGATTTCCAATATAATCAACAATTATATAAGAAACATTACAAATGTAAACATTTAGAAGAAAAAAAGAAAAAAAACTTTGCATCTTTCGCCGCCAGGGCGCCGCCATTGTGCAGGTGACGTCACGGGGTTGGTTGGCTCAAGTTTAACAGGCTCTGGGCATTGAAAAATCGCGCCATCAAACTGTGTTTATACCAGTGTTTTGACCGCGAACGACTAATGTTAGGTACAGATATTAGACAAAAAGACGACGTCACATGTTATATGTTGACGTATAGAAACATTGTTCGCGATGTCTGCCGTCAGATATTCCCGTCTCGTCAACAACATGTAAGTTACGTTGCTGTGTAGAACAGTCAGTGGTGGTTTGGGGCGGAGAGCGGGTTTGCAACGCTAACTTACCAGGTGTCAGTGTGGCTGTTGTCCTGCGATGCCCTCCGTGTCAGAGTCCATCTGTTGTCAAGAGGTTGATCTTGAGCATGTGTTGCGTGGTCAATTCTGCATCACCGGCGCGCACGTTTACCATGCCGTGCCGTGAGTTAGACGCGTGGAAGCGGCGATGCTTTCCCTGAAGGATGTCAGAGCGGAGACACTTTTTTCTAGTATATGTAGGCTGTAGCTAACGTTACTAGCACTACCAGTGCGAAAATATGGACGTTTCATTTCCCCTTTAACAAATACGTGCTAACTTAATTGACGAGACGGGAATATCTGACGGCAGACATCGCGAACAATGTTTCTATGTGAAGTTTGTCAACATATAACATTAGACGTCGTCTTTTTGTCTAATGACTGTACCTAACGTCGTTCGCGGTCAAAACACTGGTGTAAACACAGTTTGATGTCGCGATTTTCAATGCCCAGAGCCTGTTAAACTTGAGCCAACCAACCCCGTGACGTCACCTGCACAATGGCGGCGCCCTGGCGGTGAAAGATACAAAGTTTTTTCTTTTTTTTCTTCTAAATGTTTACATTTGTAATGTTCCTTATATAATTGTTGATTATATTGGAAATCAATCTTGTAAATCATGTAAACTTGATTCACTGCTTCATTTCCCCTTTAAATGAATAAAGTAATTTAATAAATCAGCATAAACATTCACCAGTTACATCCCACTTCCTTTAATTTCAAGCTTTCAAGCAATCACCAGATTTCATGAAATGTAAAATGGTTCTTTTGTTTGTATCTGACCTGGGTGAAAATTAGCGTCTCAGAGCTGCGGCTGTCCAGACTGAGGACGAAACGGATGGATTGGAAAAGCTCCTGGATGCTGGCCCTAAATTGGTCCTCCTCCATCCCACAGGTGGCCCGGGAGTAGAGGATCCGTGACTGGACGATGAATTTAAACAGATACTCTAGAGCCTGAAGGAAAATCTTACAGTTAACATGTGTACAAGCTAAAGTGTCTGGGCTCCATGTTTATACTATAACATAAATTATTTTGACAACTGACAATTATTTTGCATTTACCTTGAAGAAAAAAAAAAAAAAAACTGACTGAATATTGTTTACGTTATAGGTGGGAGGTACTTAAGTAATTGGAATTGATTACTAAAATATTACTTCACTTTTTACTAAGCAGGTTTTGGCTCTTTTAAATGTTTTTTCTTCTTTTTCTTTTAAACACACCATTGAAACTGTGATTAACCTCCTGAGGTCGAGTAACGCGCAGAAAAATAAACTATCAAAAACGTATCAAAAATAAACGAATCAACTGTTATACAATGCAAGCTAATGCAATGCACATATCAAAATAATGAATCCTTAACTTTGAAATATATATGATAAAATGTACTGGCCTACTTTAAAAATAATACTTTATATGGAAAAAGAATGTTCTTTTCATGATGTTTTCAACTCTAACTTTGAAGCAATTCTACACAAATGCCCATATAACCTATTTGACCAGGATTTGTTTCCAGGTATGACTAAAAATACATGTTGCTCACATATTATGGTAGCCCTGTTTCTGCTAAATATAGTGTAATTTCACCTGTGACGTTAATATGTTTATGAGCAACTGAAAAAAAAGCACAAATGTCAGGGCATGTGAGAACATCTCAAGGACCCCAAATACACCCTAGACCTCAAAGGGTTAAATGGGCTGCATTTCACAATTTGTGCATCAAAATGACTTCAGAAGTCTTACATTGTCTTTCATCAGCCAGTTTAAAAAGCTAAGAAAAATGGTTTAACTTCTAAACACTTGAATGTACAATTAAAGTTGAAACTTTCTCTCAAGTATGTTTCCGTCTTGACACTTTTGAAATATTTGGCGCAGCAACCACAATTTAACTAAAGTATAACTTCTCTGTACTTTTACAGTGCTTGACATTTAAATATGAGGCACTGTCAGTAACAAAATGAATCACCAATCAAACCAGCGACGAAATTAGATCTCAACAAAACCATACAGGGAGTGAATAAGAAATCTCAATACAATTTGCTTGAGTTAGTTATTTGTAAAGGTCCTTTGAGGAATGCCCTACAATTACTTAAAATGTATTTATTCTAGTTCCTGTTTAAACTTATTTGACACTTTTTGACATGGATTTTTTCTCCAGCCTTCTGTTTATTTGATTATACAGCACATACTATATTTCGTCTTACCCTCATGGCTTCCTGGATGTGATCTTGTCGTACAACTTCTGCTGACCGATCCATATACCACTTCAGACATCGAATCAACTCTCTGCATTTGAAAAAAAAAAAATTGAAATACCATTTATACTTATCCATTACTAAGATAAATTTACTTAAACTGTATCTAAACCTAAATATCCAGCTAAAATTGATGAGCTCACTTGTAAGCCAGTGCTCCAGCAAAATGCTTCTGGATGTAGGTGTCCATCACGGGCCGGAAGTGATAAAACTTACTGTCCCGGAGCAGATTGATGATGAACACCTGGACAGAAACGTGTCATGGTTTAAATTCGCACAGAAATCCCAAACTAGAGGAGCTAAATGTTCAAAGGACCACGAAATGAACGCAGCCTGCATTGGTTCTCTATTCTTCACAACGAAACGTGACAGATGTATTCAGGCCAAGAGAGGCTAGAACATCTTGACTCTTTTTACAGCAGAACAAGAAGCTAAAGGGTCTCTGGAGACGCCACTATCAAACAGCTGTGAAGGCCTAATAATGCCTGGATCCGTGCCAGCTGAAATCGTCCATTTTTCATAACAGACACACACACAGCATGGGCACTCCTGAAAGAGATGAAACTTGTGCATTTAAGGGTGTACACGCACACAAATTCACGTTTGTACGGTAAACGTGGGTCTGAACGCTTTTGATGAATGGAAATCGGACACGTTATTACAGCCTGTGAATTATTAACATTAGGCAAGCTGTGGCGCAGTCTTAAAAATGTCATTTATTTAAGCTTTCTAACCAGCGACTGAAACACCAGAGGTCCATATTTGTCTGTGTTGTCATCCAGAATGGAGAACAAAGTGTCGAGGATGTCTTGAAGAAACTGGAGAAGAAAAACAGAAAACGTGGGTGTAAATTGCATTATGCAGACATTCAAATCTGTCCTTTTTTTATTGTTATCAGTTATTGAGATGCAGCTCTCACTTTGACTATTTCTTCCCCGCAGACGTGGCGCAATCGCCCCAAAATGTCCATCACACGCTCTGGGTGTGCTTTCCACTTCAACAAAGCTAGTAGATCGACTTTAAAACACAATAAGAAAGTGTTATCACGCTGAGAAATTGACGCGACAACTGATCAATTAGTGTTAGTAAGTTACCATTCTGTGTTAGTTTGGTGGAAGAGAGTTGAGTGGATATCCAGAGGGTCTCCTTAGTGCTGCGCTGGAAGATGAGGCTGGACGGGATGTTCGGGCAGCCGTTGAAGTCGTCTTTACAACAGGGCAACCCCAGGTACAGCGCATGGTTACTGAAGGTGGTGTTTTCATCACACTGATTCAGATACAGAACAGAGTTGTATAAGTTAGACATCATATGAACATGCTATGCCCTTTCTGTACCAGGGTTATTGTTAACTAAACATTGATAATACTTCAATTCAAGTTCAATACAAACTATCTACTAACTTTTCAACTAACTCTCATTAGAGTATTAGTTGACTGTCTGCTTAATATCTGCTAAAACCTTATTTTGATGGTCCCTCAACAGACATTCTACAGACTATAAGTGCCTTTGCAAGTACGCCAACTTATTCTACTAACCCTAGCCTAACACTCTACTTATTCTCTAATGAGAGTTAAAGGTAAAATCATGAGAGTTAGAAGAATATCTAAAGTGGACAATCGAAGTAAAGTGCAACCTAAATGTTCACTGAAATAATATAAAATAGAAGTACACTTTTATTTTGAGAAATTTTCCATTTTGTTAAGTTTAACTTGAAGTACAACATCAAAATATAGACATAAATGTATAAATATAGACAATAATGAGTTATCGTATATGGAATGTTTTAAATCTCGGCAAGTGGATTAAATATATATGATCAAATTTAAATTGTGCTTTAAAAGGACATATTAATACACTATTATAATATTATTTACAGGGGCATTTTTAAACAGTTATTATAACCTATCCCACAGATCTTGCAGCTACATATATTGTTTTATCATCTATGACAAATACACACTATATGAAGTGTTTAAAGTAAAGGTGGAGACTGTCCTCACCTTATAGACGTAAAGCTCATGGCTCTCATCTGATAGTGTGGTGCCGTCTTCTCTCATGAGAGGAGTGAACGCAAAGCCAAAAAGCTTCTTTTCTCCTTTGTCCTTTGCTGTGGAAACAATAAAACAGGAATAATGTCTTAAGTACTTGTTAAATCTTAAGTGCCGGTAATTTAAAATTCACTAAAATAATAATATCACTTCATGAACCAAGTCAAAGAACAAAAAACCTTGAATTTTCAATATGCCGAACAGGCATTTAAACCAGCATGTTGAATAATGCGAAATATCCCATCTCTTTCAAAAATAACTTTTGTTTTTTAATAAAAATGTTAGTTTTTGTACGAAGTTCACACGTTTCACATTGGTATTAGTTCATTCATTTGAATAATTCCAGCATGAAACTTTAGATGAAAATGTGTGGGATATTATACTGGTAGAGTATAAATCCTTACTTGAACAGTGTCTAAACTCGAAGCGCAGATGGGACCCCCGGAATCGGTCGATGGGGATCGGCAGTTTGATGACCTCACTCCAGCGGGGACTGTTGTTGTGGTAGAGGACGAAAGAGCGGTACTCGCTGATGCTGTGTTCTCCTGAGCCCAGACTAATGCACTCCTAATAAAAGATAGAGAAATGGAAACAGTTTTGCTTTTATGTGGCTTTATAGTGTGCATCAAAGTGTGCGACACAAACATTTATGGTGGGCTCATGTAAAATACATCAGAAAATAACAAACTCATTTACTCCTTTCAAACTGACTTCAAATTTGTTTGGCCTAAATGATTCACCACATGAGCTACAGATCAGGCCTTCAAAAGGGATAATTTGCCCAGAAATTGTAATTCTGCGGTTGATTACTCCCTCATGTCGACTGAATGAATACAGAATGAGATTTTTTTTCTTTTTTTTAATAATCATGGTGCAATTTCATGTAAAAGAGCAACAACAAAGTTCCTTAAAATGTCTGCTTTTATAGAAGGATTGAGCTTAAATGGGGGTGAGTAAACAATGACAGAACTTTCATTATCCGTAAACTATTCCTTTAATAAAGTCCACACGACTTACTTTGAGGATTTCGCCGTCAGCATAGAGCACATACATGGTGACCTCAATGTTCTTCTGGACACTCTTGCCTCCTCTCTCAAAGTCTCCTCTCTCCAGCGTGAGGTAAAGGTCGTTGCGTATGTCACCTAAAGATCAACAAAAAACAGCATTAAGTAATATGACTTTTTTTGCTGCTTGGTGAAACTTGCACTGCATTCACAGCAAAATCCCCAGTTTTAAATTAACACTGAAAAGTGTGAATTTTACAAACTCTGAGCAGAGTGTTGAATGAACACTGAAGCAGAGTTAAAGTTAATCAGATAATTAAGTGAATAATTGAGTGATGATTGAACATTATTTAAGACACCGGATGTTAACAAGCAGAATCACTGGAGGAGAAAACCAGAATTTTGAAGTCACCATTATGGTGATCAGTGTTTGGTTTAGTTGGGCTCTTGACCCTTAATTCGTTAACTTCAGATTTTGTTTGGCTGCAGTGCACAAATTATAACAGCCAGATGAACAAATAGAAAAGTTGATCTGATGTTGATGGTTGTGTTTTCACATAATCATTATTTCACAATCATTTGACCTGAATCACTGAACACATATAGAGCCTAATTTCTGAGTTAGGTTTACTTTATTAATTATAGCAGCAGTGACCTTGTACAGCATACTATTATTAATGTTTAAAATGAAATCAAAATTATTTATTAAAAGTTTCTCTTATACATTTTTTAAGACACACAAGCATCAATAATTACCCTATGAATCTCAACAATGGTGACAATTATAAAGCATGTTGTAGTGCATTCTGGGTGCCAACAATCAAAACTCATTCATGGCTCCCATCATGCATTGCTGCATGAATAAATAATGAGCTCATGTTCAGAGGTGATTTGTTTGTTACCATTGCTGAGATTTATACACTGATTATTGATGTCTGTGTGTGCCTACATAAATATTTTTGGGGATTTTTTTGTTGTTGATCATTTGGGTTTCATTGAAAAGACTAAAAATGGCATGTTCTAAAATGACCATGCTACTAAAATCCATAAGGTAAATTTAACTCAGAATTTATGCTCTTGATGAGTTCAGCGATTCAGGTCAATTAATGATTATGTTAAAACACAACCAACACCATCAGATCACCTTTTCTATTTGTTCATCTGGCTGTTGTAACTCACATACAGCAGCCAAACTAAATTTAAAGTTAATGATTTAAAGGTCAAGAGGCCCAACTAAACCAAACACTGATCACAATAATGGTGACTTAAAAATGACGGTTTTCCCCTTCGGAAATGTTGCTTGTTAACATCAGGTGTCTTCAATAACGATCAATCATCACTCAATTATTCACTTAATTATCTCATTAACTTTAACAATACTTCAGTGTTCATTTAACTCTCTACTCAGAGTTTTTATAATTCACACTAGTGTTAATTTAACACTCTCAGTAAAAAATATCTTCTGTTGTGTTCAGCAGAACAACTATCCCTAAACGTGAGAATTGGTCCCTAAACTAAAGTGTTACCATATATTCTCTTTAGGGAAAAAAAATGAAATGTCAATTATTTCAAATTTCTTTTTCCAGAATATTAATTTTATATACAATTTTTTTTTAAAATGTAAAACTGTACCTTTCACAAAAACGCTGTGATTATTTTTACTTGTATTTTCCTTCGAGTGAATTATTGGAAGAAAACTTATGTATCGCCATTAAAAATGTTCCAACATCATTGACAAAATCTGATGATACATTTTCAAAAAATTGTAAATGGTCTTTTTTTCTTTTCTTTAGTAAGGCACACAGTTTCCACACACTTTTTCAGAAAACCATTGTTGATCCTGCTTGCAGATATTGGATATTGGGAAAGAAACAAAATACATTCCACTATGACATAAAAGTTGAATAGGAAAAATTGTAACTATTTTTTTTTTCTGCATGTTTCTACATCTATGTGTATTTGTTTAAGCCTAAAAGACACATGTAATCTCGTATGGACCCAGCACGCTTAATTTAGCTTCACTGTTAAACCGTTTTACAGACTGTAATAAAAGCTATTGCTACATAAAGGTCAAATCGTTTGTCCAGCTAAACTGCACCCACTGGCTAGAAGAAATATAATCAAACTCGAGTTCAACCTGTCTTGTACACCGTGGTTCCACATGTGACCTTGGCTTTCAGATGATTCTTTCATTATCAACCTCATTCGATCCATGACACAGCGGCCCACATTCTCTCTGCAGAGCAGCATCTGAATCAAAATACTCAAAATAAACACAGACTCTCTCTGGAATTGTGCTTAGCTCTTACCCGTCTACTCGGGGGGGAGAAAGTTTTAGCTGTTACTGAAAGAAGTTGTGGGTTTAATTTGATTTCTTTCAATTACAGCTGATGCAATAAAAGAGAATGTGTGCCTCTCCTAGAAACAATCCCTCCTGCTGACACCCACCCTGCAGCACACATGAAGACAGTTATGAGTGTGGAGATGTATATTTCAGCATATACCTTTAACAAAAGCTTCAATTTGCTCTGATGCACCATATATCTTTACTATGGTCTGATATATTCAAGGAGAGTGATGTAAAATACCTCAAGCAATACAATTCTTGCTCCATTTTGAGTGGAATGTGCATAATGAAAAAGTTTATCACAAAACGGGTTCATTCTGGGCAACAAGGAGCACCCGTGGACTTTAGATCAAATTCAAACAGATCTCTGTTTGTCAATTTTATATGCAAGATATAACAAACATACTGTTATAACTACAGAAGAGGATTAGGGCCAAACAATAATAAAAAAATAAAACCTCGAATTTCAAGATTAAAGTCATTATAATGCGAAATTAAACTCGTTAAATTTCTAGAAAAAAGTCAAAATACAATCTTTAGACTAAACTAATAAAATATCGAGAATAAAGTTGTTGAATTTCGAGAAAAAAAATCGAAAAACAATCTTGAGAATAAACTCATTCATTTTCAAGAATAAAGTCGTTTATTCTCAAGATTGTATTTCGACTTTTTTCTCGAAATTTAACATTTTTTTTTCTCGAAACACGACTTTATTCTCGATATTTAATGGGTTTATTCTCAAGATTGTATTTTGACTTTTTTTCTCGAAATTTAACGAGTTTTTTTCTCGAAACACGACTTTATTCTCGATATTTAATGGGTTTATTCTCGTGATTGTACAGTATTTCGACTTTTTTTCTCGAAATTTAACGATTTTTTTCTCGAAAAACAACTTTATTCTCGATATTTAATGAGTTTATTCTCATGATTGTATTTCGACTTTTTTCTCGAAATGTAACGATTTTTTCTCAAAACACAACGACTTAATTATTGATATTTAATGAGTTTATTCTCAAGATTGTATTTCGCCTTTTTTTCTAGAAATTTAATGATTTTTTTCTCAAAACACCACGACTTTATTCTCGATATTTAATTAGTTTACTTTATTCTCAAAATTATTTCGACTTTTTTCACGAAATTTAACAAGTTTTTTTTTTTTCGAAACATGACTTTATTCTCGATATTTAATGAGTTTATTCTCAAGATTGTATTTCGACTTTTTTTCTCAAAATTTATAGTTTAATCTCGCATTGTAATGACTTTTTATCTCGAGATTATAATAACTTTCATCTCGAGTTTTATTTTTTTGTTATTGCTTGGCCCTAATCATCTTTCGTATATAACACTTGATGTGATAAATATAATGTAATAAAATTAATAAATAGTGTGTGCATGTGTGTGTGTTTAATAGGTTGGGAAATTATTTAAAAAGCATGCTTAAAAAGATATAACTGAATTGTTAACTTTTACAATTTATAATCATATTTAAATGCAATTTCACTGTTAAATCATGCATAATAAGACCAGAAACATGCATTAATATAGCAAATCAATTTGATCAGTTTTTGTTTTTGTATTGACCTGTACAATAATTACATTTGGATTAATTTTCAGTTTTAAAATTGTTTTTCGTTTGTTTGTTTTATTACAAAATAAGTGTCTAGAAATCACATTTGACAACCGTATTTTTTGGTGCAAATATTTGTGAAACGGGCCTGTTTTTGTAGCTAGTTTTTGTAGAATATTTTATTTTAGATAAAATCTTAATGTATATGGATTTTGAGGTATCTATACATTCAATACTAATGCTGTATCAAGAGTATAGAATATACTAATCAGAAAGCAACTAAAGCAATAAATCTATTGAAATAAAAAAAGAAAAAAACATTAGCAAATAGTTATAGGATTGAAACTTTCTTTTCGATCTTTGAACATTCTACGAAGTCATTAGAAATTAAAAGTTGTTCAAAAGTTTGATTACATTCTGTAATTTTTGTTAGTAAATGATCCTCATAACCACTTGATTTGTAATGCTCAAAATTAAATGATCGTGATACTTGCAAACAATGATACGGGTTATAGTCACTAAATATCTTTTAAAATTGCAATAAATAAAGAAATAAAACCAGTACTGGTATTGGTATCCATATTGACAATATTGGGCTTGATGGTATTTGGTATCAGATCAAAAAAAGAAAATAACCTGGGGTATCGTCAATCCCTAATATTCAATAACTCATAATACAAAAATACTGGTTAGTGAAAGCAAATATGGCCACAGCTGCATTTAGAAACAGTGGATTGAATAGACAACATACTGTACAGCCTAAATAAAGCTTTGTGTGTTTGCCTGACAGAATCCTACAGTTTCACACCCCGATAGAAATGTTATCTGGCCGCAACAGGCCGACTCCCTGTGAGCACTGCTATTTCGTTGGATTGCGTTCCTTTATAGACAGTCTTTGTAATGGGTTATGGCTACGGCGTCAGGCACTTCTCTCCACTGCTTCCGAGCTATTTTGCTGAATAAAATCCACATACAGCTCTCTATTCAAGCACAAATTCCTTCCAAAAAGGAACAATCGTGGTGCATTCCCAGCTGGAAAGAAGGGAAACTGGCCTGAAAGCAGTAGCTAGCATATAGAAAATAGGAAAGCAGATGCTACGGCTTAGCATCTAGGTATTTGCATGTTTTATGTATATTAAGAGGACCACAAAACACATGACTACGGGAACATCAGGGAAACGTTTGGCCTTTTTATATCAAAATGAAATGGACGATGCAATCCAACCCGTCACATCTTGCACTGAAAAGGAATGCATGAATAATTCTGGAGAGGTTTTGTTGAACGAACTCGTCTCCGGCTTATAGAAAATGTCACGAGAATGAATGACTTCCAAAGCTTGCCCACCTCAAGTGTCATTAATATTTCATAACGCTACCAGTTCAATATTCCTTCTAATTGCAGCCTCCACAACTTAATGTCGCTTGACAGACAGACATTGTTTTTTGAACGGAATGAATCCCAATGCTGGGAACATTTTTTAGAAACCTGCCAAGTTTGAACTTTTAAAGGAATGCAGCAATCGGAAATAAGATTACGTGGGCTTTTCCCAAACATAGGCGAGTGGTCCAATAGCATCTAAGCCTTTTTTTCTCCAGGAAAAATCGTAGCTCAGAAACCCAAGGAACCGTGGCTCTCAGAGGCCTATCGACTTATTGGCTTTTCAAAATGCTGAATTTAAAGAGCACAGCCTAGTCTGTGATTGTAATTGAACTACCTCAGGTTGATCGATTCGTGGATGATAAACCAATCATTGGGCTCTTCAGAAGAAGGAGGAAACATTAACTCAGAGACAAATGAGAGGGCTCTACAAAAACAAGATGGAGGACCCATCAATCCACCTACCAGTGAAGGACATCCGAGAGTATAAGACTGATGTGCAAATTTATGGACGAAGAGAAGAGATATATTGTAAATGGTTACAAGACTTTGACTCTTGGGGAATTCAGCCAGAGCTCCACTGAATTTTTAAAGAACACACAGTGACACAAGTTTATTAAGAGAACAACTTAGAGAAGCCCCAAGGCTCCTTCTGAATCACAGGGAAGGGATTTCTTAACTCGACAGTAACGTGGCAAGAGTCCAGCTGGCTTTACAGGCCCTCTGAGGCCCGGAGTCTGTACAGTCTGTCAAAATGTGGGTCATATACATTTATATAAGCTTGATTCTACGCAGTTAAAAGGCAATGAGCCCGATTATGTGATGTTCTGTGCGATTATTGGTCTTGCTAAAGGCCGTTTCACAAGATTCGCTTCAAGGCTTATGCATCGCTTTGACCTCCACATTAAAAGCGTTGCAGATAGAGACACATGAGGGTGATTTTATGATGTTCCTAGGTCGTGAAAAAGCAAGACGTGTACAGAGAAAACAGTGAAAAGTTTATTACTTTGACCCAACAGAACAGTAGCATTTACCATTGCACGCCAAAATTTTCGCAGACGAAATCCAGTCATTTCAACAGGGATCGCAAAAGTAGTTGGAATCGCCACGATTACCAACAGAAACCCGCGTGGTTTGGAAGTCATGAGCTGTGCTTCATAAATCGCTATACTGTTGACAATTGAAAATGGGCCGCAACATTTTGACAATGGACAACGGGACTTTCGGCGATAACACAGTAAAAACCATCAACAACACCCTAGCGGTCATAGTTATCTTCAGTTATCCTCATGGACTTTTACTTTGTTTTCATTCATTCTCATGTGTTCCTTTGACCTTCCCACCACCATGTTACCATGGTCACCATCGTTATGAGTTTGTTTGGTTCAGTTGTTTTATTAATCATCTTGTTATAAGTTGTACCAAAGTCCTTTTAGGCAAGTCCTGCCACTCGGCCGCCATCTTGGCAACGCCTCCGGGCAGCTATTTCTGACTAACAAGACCAGGCTCCTATCTAAATGAATGGGCAGAGAGTCAGAACTGCACTTTCACTGGTCACCGGGACATAAAAACTGCTTGTATAGAAACAGTAGTAAAATATGATAGAAATCGCTGAAAAAGTTCAACCGATAAATATTTAAAATATGCCTAAAATATATAACACTCTTTGAACTCACTTTGGTTATATTTTCTTATTCTAACTTGTCAGAACCATCCACTTAAACTAAATACAAAGCTTTGGCTTATCTATTGGATTCGTTCATTCCTGAACAAATCTTGAACTGCAACCATGACCTTCATGAGACTTACCTGGCATGATGACATCGGGGAAGCCCAGTTTGCGTGTGATGGCCACGCCACGGTTGAAGATCATGGGGTTTTCCCTGCGCACCTGCTCCATCTCGCCCCTCAACAGCTGCAGTGAGATGATCAGACCTACACAAAGACACGAGTTCAATGGAAATGTAAGACGACTTCCTTTTGCCGACCACTGTAATTATCCTCGTGATTATGTTAGTATTTGTATAGTAAAATGGCCCCTTGTTTCAAAGATTGTACCAGAGAGATTGCGTCTCTTATTTTACCATTTTGTTCAAGTCTCTATGCCGACTGCCAGTGACTTCTACAATTCAATTCAATCAAGACCCTGTTTTGGGTCTACAATGGCGCTAATGACCTGGCTCCCCGCTACCTTCAATCCTTCATTAAACCGTACACACCAGCCAGCCTGCTGCAATCAGTCATTCTGATTGCCTGGCTCCTGTCAGTTCCCAATTGGAAGGGTTTCTGTTCATTCAGGTCCAGGAATATTTTTAGGCCTTCCCCTCCCTCGATGGTGGAATAAACTCTCAATTAGAGCAGCTAACACACCGATTACCTTAAGACACACCTCTACGATACTCATTTCCCCAAGGACTTAGGCTACTTTCACACCAATCCAGACACATTTGAAAACGCATCATTTTCTCCACGTTTTGTCCTTTCATCCACACTGAGATGCCATTTTGTTTTGGGAAAATTGAGCTTATTTGAAGATACTCTCCCAAGTGGATACTTTTGAAAACTTTGTTTTTGAATTGTGGTGTAGAATGTGAAAATGGATGTATTAAAGGGATACTCCACTTTTTTTGGGAAATAGGCTTATTTTACCACTCCCCCAGAGTTAAACAGTTGGGTTTTACCGTTTACGAATGTATTCAGCCGATTTTCGGATATTTAGAAGAATATCACTAAACAGTTTCTGGTCGCATTGACTTCCGTAGTATATTTTTTTCCTACTATGGAAGTCAATGAGACCAGAAACGGTCTGGTTACTGATATTCTTCTAAATATCAGGAAATCGGCTGAATGGATTCGAAAACGGTAAAACTCAACTATTTAACTCTGGGGGAGTGGTAAAATGAGCCTATTTCCAAAAAAAAGTGGACTATTCCTTTAAACTATGACACATTTAGTCATGTGACGCATATTGCACCAATAGAAATCCATGTTCATACCATTAGTCTCGTTGATACATTTATACTATGTTCAAATTGGCTCGCGATTGCTATCTTATGGCAAAACGATATGGATTTTTAAGCCGTAACTGACAAAACTACAGTGTACGTGAACAGAATGATATCGTCGGCTGGTGTGAATGCTCATGAAGCTTATTTTAAGGGTTATTAGGGGTTTCAAAATCATTTTGGACTCTTTTCACAGATGTTCTGTTTGTTTTGTGTGTTTTTTTTTTCGGGCTTAAGCTTTGCATGTGACTTTAGTTAACTGGAATGGTAATGACTACTTTTACATTTTATTCTTTTAGGTGTGATAGCACCTACTGAGAACATAAATGGGATTTAAAATTATCCTGTGCTTTATTACAGTAGAATTATGGAGAATTAACACACATTCCTACAGTGATTTCAGCAAAAAAAAAGTGAACAGTAAAGCAGGATAATAGACCTTTTTTTGCAAGGATTGTTCAGTTTCAGTGATGATGACACTTAAATCAAGTGTACGACCGGTTTTGAAGTGCACTTACCGTAGTTAGTGCTGGGGGCGGTGTATTTGGTGCTGGACTTGCGGATAATGTTCTCATGAATCTGGTACCACTCGTTTTCATTATTACACCTGTGAAAGAGAGAAGACAGAGGACAATCCATTATACAGTGTAGTAAAAAGAAAGAAAGTTTGCATGGATCAATCAGGTGGAATCAGTGCATTCGTATTCCGGTGATTCCCAGATGCTTTAAGTCACAAATGTAACTTATCACTATATGTAACTGCTGTATGTTAACCCTCTAGGGACGGATTGGGCGGTACCGCCCCAAAAGACATACTTTTACAAATGTGTACTTATCTTAAAAAGTATTTATGAGAGAGGTGCGGCCTTTTTGCCGTCTTCCTCAGATTCCGCTGAAAACAGTGATAACTTAACCGGCGTGTAAACACACCGTCAAAGGCTAATGAAATCGATGTTGTTTGGCAGATTCACAAGCAACAACTAATGGAAAAACTGCCGATGGAGAAATATTTTTCTTACCCAATCAGGGGAAGGTTACCATGACGTATTCTAGTAAATCGGAAGACTCTGTAGCCTTGCAAGGGGTGGTACTATATAGTAAGGGACCAGTGTTGGGAGTAACGCATTACAAAAGTAATACATTACTGTAACATATTAGTTTTTGTTGTAACGCAGTAGTGTAAGGCATTACTAATCAATTTTCAGTAATATTTTACTCGTTACATGTTCAGTGAGGCTTGTATTACAGTGTATTGTCTGCTTTTACTTCTTAAAGGCAACAGACTGTGTGAAAGTTTTAAAGCAGTCTTTTAGTGCCAGTTCAGAGCGGTCACGTCTGTAACATTGTTTTTTCCTCATAAATGCGAACACGAAAACTAAAATAAAATGAAAATTTTAAGTTCTATGGAGACTGGAGAGCCAACCCTTCCTCATCCGATTCGCGCAGTGCAATTAACAGAATTACAAAAAATATATTTTGCCTCCTATTTTTTTTTGTCACGCATGAATGTGTGTCTTTTCCCTAATATTAAAAATAAAACATAGACTGATATTTGTCTAATGTCTGGAGTCCTTTAAGGAAGTAGCCTATATTCGTTTCAATACATGTATTTTCTGAGAATTTTTATTTCAAGTTTTGACTGCAAATGTCATGTCCATAATGCTGGACTTCCCCAATTTTCAATAATTTATCCTTAACTAGTTTTGTGGTTAACTTCAAATGTTAACTTCAAATAATACTAATAGCCTAATTTAAAGATAAGGCAGCATTGGATCTGGACGGTAAGGAGAATAATGCTGGGAGTTGGAAGAGGTGTGTCGCGATTCTGTAGGTTCGTGGATCTGAGTCGTGTGGCGAATGGCGATTTCGGTTTCATATTGCATATCGTTACAGCCCAAAAGTTAAGTTCTACTTAGTTATTTTGGTGAAAGTAACTCAAAAGTAATACATGAGTAATGTAACTCATTACAATTCTGAGACAGTAATATTGTAAGGTAATGAATTACTTTTAAATAACAGTAACAAGTAATACCTAATGTATACAGTTTGGAAGTAACTTGCACAACACTGTAAGGGACATGACACAAACAGCGTCAAGTGGTGGAAGAGACGTCAGAAAGCGAATGGACGCGTCGAGTATAAACAAGGCTTTTACGAGCGAGAGTGCGCTGAGATTTATATGAGAGAGAGAGACAGAAGAATTATAATATATATATATATATATATATATATATATATATACATACAATTATAGCATTATTTAGTATTTTAGCACTTTTATGATGGCAAGCAGTAAGCGATTTACAGTGGAACAGGCTTTGGAACAATTGTTGGAGAGTGACGAGGAGAAAGCATTGCTTAGAAAATTTTAAGCATTCCTAAGAAAAAGGCCTGGGAATATTTGTAAATAAAGTTAAATTTTTCATTGTTCTTTACACATTTTATTTAACAATTACACATGTCTATCAAGCAAAGGCTTTGACAAATATATATTTTTTTTGTTCAAAAACTGTTCACTATTGTTGTGTGATGTGTGATTTTCAGAAATAAATGACAAAAATCGAATTTACGTTTTTGAAATTATCAAGTATATTGTACATTTCTCACTCATACTTCCTTTATAAACACTTTACACACATGTTTATGTTAGCTTAGGGTCTTCTGAATCCATAGATACCAAACACATAGTGTTCCATCACCATAACATATAGTTTATAAGCCCAAATGTAAATAGAGACAACGGACCAAAAAGGGCTTAGTCCCCAACCACATTAGGGTTAATGTGACGTTATCCCGAGTAGAACAGGATATTTGCTGAGAGAAAATATATATATATATATTGTGGGCCGACAACTTTTTTTTTTTTTTTTTTGTGGGATTGTGAAAATTTGCCAGAATGACGCAATATGATCAGGATGTGACAAACCTTTATGTATTTATTTACTTACTGTTCATTTTGTATTTATAGGTAATTAAACATAATAAAATATTAAGTAGTTATTAGGTAATTATTATAAACATAAATATTTTAAAAAGGTTTGTCCCATGATTTTTTTTTTGTCATTGATGTTTGAAAGATTATATTAGAATTATATATTAAATCTGATAATTAGTATAGATTTTAAGATTATCACCTTATTTTTTATGAATTTGTCACAAATAAAATAAAAAAATAAATAAAATGTTCATTTTGTGTTTCTAGGTAATTAAATATTTGTCATTAGTATTAGTGCATTAGAAAGATTACATTACAATTTTATATCAAATCTGTTCATTAGTATACATTTTAAGATGATCACCTTATTTTTGTATGAATTTGTCACCGGTGCTATAAATCAGTATGTACCATCAACTTAGTATATAGTTAATGTTTTGTAAGTAAATCAAATCTGTAATGTTTGAGAATGACCCTGGTGGTTTAGCATGTATCCAGCGTCTTTTTCTATAGAAAAGGAGGATATCTTTGACATTGAGAGTAGAATAACCTACAATCAAAACAATTAACTCCAATTGACACAGCTGCATTAGCATTAGCATTAGCATGCGGTATTAGTCAATTGCCACTTTGAATGATATGGGTGAGTGAAAGAAACACGCAGTGAAGATCAGCCAAGTGTCGAGAGTCATCAAAATGACGCAAATCCCGACACTTCTGCTTAAAAGTAGAGAACTGTGGCGCTCTCAGGAGACAGAACAGAGCCATATGTTACGTTCCAGCATTTGTAGCAGTTAAATCGCTGTGGGCTAGTTAGCGGAGGTTCGAGAACAGCAGTTTCTGGCCTGAGGGGAAGTGATATGATTAATGCCTGATCCAGAAGTGACTAAACCCGCCGTGGCAGCTGAAAAGGGACTTCCGTGCAATGCTAATGCTAGTGTTTGTGGTGACGTAACGGGCAGATGCTTTGTGGGAACTCCCACTGAGTCCATCTGGTTGGCTGTCATGGCGACTGGCTCAGAGGGTGTCGAGGGTGACTCTGGACCGTCGCTCGCAGGGTCACAACGGCATTACACCAACACAGGCTGTGTGATGGAAAGTGCTACATTCAAGAACATGAGGGGATATCTGATGCAAATCTGACCGGCCTGGTTTACCGTAGCATTACGTTCCAACCACTAGATGTCTTCAGAAACTAACACAGCCTGAACACACACTTCCAGGAAGAGACCCTCACAAACACACTTGAATACTCACGTTACATAAACATGCACTCATCGTACAGTATGTATATCACGCATGCATAAATGTACAAAATGTCCTCTCTTCCTCCATTGCTAAAACCTCTGAGGTACTGATGTCTGCTCACCACTGAGCCCAGAGTACAGAGACCTCTTCAGGCCACAGGAAAAAGGAGAGGCCCGGGGCGAGAGAGAGACTTTCAGGACCGACCGACCGACCGACCGACCGACCGTCCGTCCGTCCGTCCGTCCATCCATCCATCCACCATCCACCCACCATCCATCCATCCATCCATCCATCCATCAATACATCCATCCGTCCGTCTATCGGTCCGTCCGTCCATCGGTCCGTCTATCTATCTATCTATCTATCTATCTATCTATCTATCTATCTATCTATCTATCTATCTATCTATCTATCCATCCATCCGCCCGCCCGCCCGCCCGCCGCCCGCCCGCCCGCCCGCCCGCCCTTCCATCCATCCATCCATCCATCCATCCATCCATCTATCTATCCATCAATACATCCATCCGTCTATCGGTCCGTCCATCCATCGGTCCGTCCATCCATCGGTCCGTCTATCTATCTATCTATCTATCTATCTATCTATCTATCTATCTATCTATCTATCTATCTATCTATCCATCAATACATCCATCCATCTATTGGTCCGTCCGTCCATCGGTCCATCTATCTATCTATCTATCTATCTATCTATCTATCTATCTATCTATCTATCTATCTATCCGCCCGCCCGCCCGCCCGCCCGCCCGCCGGTCCGTCCGTCCGTCCATCCATCCATCCATCCATCCATCCATCCATCCATCCATCCATCCATCCATCCATCCATCCATCCATCCATCTATCTATCTATCTATCTATCTATCTATCTATCTATCTATCTATCTATCTATCTATTTATCTATCTATCCATCCATCCGTCCATCCATCGGTCAGTCCGTCCATCTATCTATCTATCTATCTATCTATCTATCTATCTATCTATCTATCTATCTATCTATCTATCTATCTATCTATCTATCTATCTATCCATCCACCCGCCCGCCCGCCCGCCCGCCCGCCCGCCCTTCCATCCATCCATCCATCCATCCATCCATCTATCTATCCATCAATACATCCATCCGTCTATCGGTCCGTCCATCCATCGGTCCGTCTATCTATCTATCTATCTATCTATCTATCTATCTATCTATCTATCTATCTATCTATCTATCTATCTATCTATCTATCTATCTATCTATCTATCTATCTATCTATCTATCTATCTATCTATCTATCCATCAATACATCCATCCATCTATTGGTCCGTCCGTCCATCGGTCCATCTATCTATCTATCTATCTATCTATCTATCTATCTATCTATCTATCTATCTATCTATCTATCTATCTATCTATCTGCCCGCCCGCCCGCCCGCCCGCCCGCCCGCCGGTCCGTCCGTCCGTCCGTCCATCCATCCATCCATCCATCCATCCATCCATCTATCTATCTATCTATCTATCTATCTATCTATCTATCTATCTATCTATCTATCTATTTATCTATCTATCCATCCATCCGTCCATCCATCGGTCAGTCCGTCCATCTATCTATCTATCTATCTATCTATCTATCTATCTATCTATCTATCTATCTATCTATCTATCTATCTATCTATCGCTAAAAAAAACCAATCCAATTAAGGAAATCAAAATGATGCATTGCATTAGCACATTTTTTAAATACAATGCAATACAATAATTACTAGAAATAATTACAGATTTAAATCTTAAATCTGCTCTCATTCAGAAACCCCTCTCCCCTTGAGCACACTGGAAGAATAATGTTTTATTGACAGAGAACAGCCAGAGGTTCATCACGAAGCACCAAGGGAAACGGCTTCTAAAAATCCCACATTCTTCACTTCAGTGTTGCTGCATTCCTTACAGTTTCAGAGACACTGATGGCTTAATATAGCATGATTGCTTGTCATCATGATTGCTGTGGTATCCAAACAAATCCTGCCTTTTTTCCCATCTTTCTCCACAGATACACCCTTATTTTTTCTACTTTGATTTCTCTTTCTTTTACCAGTTCTGTCAGTTCCCCAGCCAATAAAACAGAGGAGTCTTTCTGCATGGTTGCACACAGAGGTAATGAAAGTGTGTGATGGAGATAGCTAGAGGACTCGAGCACGTGTCGCCGTCCACACGGGAACGATTTCAGACTTCACAGCAGAAAACACTGAGGATGTATCTTCTTTGTAATAAACAATGGCAAATGTAGGCTGCAGCTAATGTTGCTAATTATTACCTATAGCTAATCTAATTAAAAATGTAGCCATTCAAGTATGAGATTAGCATGTTGCTATGCTAATAGTGCAATACTATAGTAAGCATAAGAATACACAGTACATACAGTAGGGCTGCACGATTAATCGCAATTTCCATGTAATCACTCTTAAATCGAAATGGATTCTCGGGATTTTGAAATCGCAAAAGGCTGCGATTATTTTGTACGCTTCACATTGATTATACGGCTCTGCAAACGCTGCTCCACCTGAAAGCTACGCTAATAGCGCAATACTCTAGTCAGCATAATACAAAATATACATAAATTCAAAATATGAACGCATTCTATCCAAAATAAAAACCTAACCTCAATTATAACAGAGACGACTTGACACCTGTGAAGAGACGAGTCAATGCCGGCCATACCCAGACAGCAAACTGACATTGAATCAACGTGGAAACGACGTCTCTCATGACATTGAAACAACGTTGATTTTGTTAATCGAATTAACGTTGAACCAACGTCAGACGGGGCATTCTTCAAAGCTAAATGAAAATCGAAAATTAGTTTGCTTTCATAACGTTGAAACAACGTGTTGATATCAAGTTGATTTTCCGTTAGTTTTGAAAGAATGACGCGTCTGACGTTGGTTCAACGTTAATTCGATGAGCAAAACAATGTCAGATCAACGTTGTTTCGATGTCATATTTCCACGTTGATTCAATGTCAGTTTGCTATCTGGGTATGTTATGCCCTAAATTAATACATGATAAACTAACTGTATTTTTCTATGTACATTTCTGAAATGCACTTTCTGTAAAGCTGCTTTGAAACAATATGTATTGTGAAAAGCGCTTTACAAATTTGAATTGAATTGAACATTCACAATTTTTGCCGATCGAGTTTGATGTTAGCATGTTGCTAAGCTACAATACTCTATCAAGCATATCAACAAACAGCACATGTAAATATGTAATGAAATACAAAATATAAAAGCATTCTATTCAAAACGAAACCCCATGAGTGACTGAACTATAATGTTCACAATTTGTTCCGATAGGGTTTGATGTTAGCATGTTGCTACGCTACAATACTCTATCAAGCATAACAACAAACTGTACATGGTAATATTTATGTAATGAAATACAACATTTTAAAAGCATTCTACCGCAAAATGAAAACTCATGAGTGACTCAATTAGAATGTTCACAATTTGTTCCAATAGGTTTTCATGTTGCTACGCTACAATACTAGATCAAGCATAACAACAAACAGCACATGGTAATATATCATGCAATACAAAATTTTAACTCATGAGTGGCTGAATTAGAATGTTCACAATTTGTTCCAATAGTGTTATGCTAGCATAGTTGATGTTAGCATGTTGCTATGGTAATAGCACAACTATTACAATATCTATTCAGCTATATATTAATATAAATATAACTACTGTGTACCTATATTGATTTGGACCTTGCGTCTGTAATAAAAGTTTTGATTGGTTGATATATTGAAAAAAAAAGTACAGTTTGACATTTTTCTTGAACTGTCCACTAACTTTGATGATTACTTTCCCTTAAATTTGACTACTTAACGAAAAAGCATAAGCATGCCTATGAGGCCTTAAAGTGCTGTCTATGTAGGCAGCATCTTAAGGTTTGGAACATGACATGCAAATCTAAAATCAGTTATCAAAACGCCATGACAAAACCGAGTTTGAGAAAACCTCCTGTCAGTCGTAAAGCAAACACGTTCCTCTGATCCGCACACTGCATAGTGTCCATCAATTTTACATTAATTTTTGTTTACAACGTTCAGCTTCGCAAACCTCAATTG
Organism: Pimephales promelas; assembly: GCF_016745375.1. The sequence goes on from NW_024121144.1 coordinate 20,001,491, forward strand.
AGAATGACGGAGGCTACAATAATTCTCAGTTCTTTTTGGGAACAGAGAAGTTAATATATTCCTGAGTGGTTTTTATCCATCAGTGCTCAAGTGCTTTGTCAAAACTGTAGAATTAATAAGGCAAGTGAGCGATTTTTCATTAATGTGCATAATAAACGTAAGTGCCACAGTCTTTCTGTTGGATTTAATTGAGATATCGAGCAGATAAATGGCTCTAAAGTGCATATAAGAGGCTTACGTGTAAACTTTGAGCACAAAGTCTTTCTCCTCTTTGAGTTCGGAGATGGTTTGGAGGACGTCGCTCATGGCTAGCACTGCGCACCCGTATGGCCGGCGGTACTGGACGTGAGGGGGGCCTTTCTTTGAGTCGTTCAACAGCATCCGTCCTGAAAGCATTACACATCGCTGTCAGAAGTGTACATACTACCATCTGCAGAAATCATACAAATCTCGTCCAGTAGGAAATGACAATTTACATTACAAATGACTTGTAAACTGACTTGAAAAAA